>BPLR01017203.1:0-296786 GCA_021605095.1 Caerostris extrusa | reverse complement strand
TTTCGAGAATTGCCTTATTTGTTGCTTCAGAGGTAGAGCCCAAACGGACTCGCATACTGCTAATGGGTCTGAGTAAAGAGAAAGGTAGATTCGCTTTTTTAAGTTCAGTTGTTGGTGAGGGAACACATTATTAAGGGAAGAAAAAGAGATTTCTTAATTGGTTATTAAATTTATTTGCAGAAGGCCCAATGTAGGAGCGTGGTTAAGTTCTTAATCTATTATCACCTGGTGTTTACTTCTTTAGACCAGGAAATGTTCAAGCATCGTAAATGGTTTGTGTTAGGAGTATTAAATTTATTATTTTCCTGGTAAATAATTACTGCTTCCGGTGCGGCGTTAGTTAATCTTCCAGCATTGAAAGCCACAATTTTTCTGAAGTTTATAGATATAATTTTGCTTTAGATTTTTCTGTATAATGTGTGTGCGCCGCCCCTGAGTGGTGTTAAAGCTGTATCATCAACGTAGAGAGCTAAAGTAATTTTGACGATCTTGGAATGTCATTGCATACTCAAATGTTGTAAAAGAAGCTGGTCCCAAAGATCGAGCCTGGGTATCCAACGGGGAAATATTGAACTTTGGAGTCAGGTATTTCCAACAGATACAACAAAGAATTTCTTTCGTTAGATGGTTTTCTGAGTGGTGAAATTAAAGAGGATGAAATTTTGAAAGAGCTTGAAATAACGTTTTACCGTCGGCCGTCTTTGATCGTCGGAATTAGCTGCTTTGTTTGTCCGAAAGAAGAAAGAGTGGCATGTAGCTGAGATGAATTAAGGTATGAAAGGAGTATTTTTAAATTATAATACATTAAAAAAAAAGTGGTGTTAAAATTATTGGAATAAAAAAAAAACTTTTGAAATTAAAGGTTTTAATCTAAGGCAATTACAGGTTTATGTCATTAAAAATGTATTATGACTCAAAGATTATTAAAAAACGATTTTAGGCCAGATTTTTATTACATTGTGATTCCCATAAGATCATTTTGGAAATGATAAAACAAGATTGAAAATCTATAAAAACTCAATTACGCAACAATAAAGCAAAATTGTGCATTATAAATCTTTCTGCTTATCAAAACCGTTTTCATTTCAATAAAGGTTATTGTTAACCTATGATAGAACGACCTTTTGAAAGCCAGAACCACAAAAATTCAAAACAAATAATTAAGTTGCGAGTTCCAAAATGGACTTACTACATAGTTCACAGAATTATCAAGTCACATTATTATAAAGAATTTCAGATATGGAAACAAAATCAATTGAATAAAAACCATTAAAATACAATAGTACCTAATTTGTGTTTCTCCTATTCTCATCTAAAATATTTTTGATAATTCAAATGAAGCTATAATTATATTGGTTTGTCGTTCGTTTTTTTTATTATTTCACAGGAGTAATGATTTAAAGTCGAGTAAAGCACGCAATACAAATGTCGAAGACTGCCTATAATAATTTACTATAATCAATAAAATCATAAATTACAATTCTAAGTAATTGCTTTGTGCAATACAGACATTGAAATCTTTTAATGATGATTTAATTTTACGATTTAAATAATTGTGACTCATAAGCAAGGTTGCATTCTCTTAAGAATTTCTCGTTCCTCTTTCAAAGATTTAAAAATGAAAACGAATGTTTTCTATAAAACTATTTTTCTGCTTTTCAGTTGAGTTTCGTCATAAGATACCCCAAAAGAAAACATAACAAGAAAATATCTGGTGTTTCTAAACATGCTTTTAATGCTGTGATTTTATCTATTTATGGTTAAAGATACTATGTAAATTCAAATGGTTGAGTGCTTCTTCTTCATTTAGAATTGCTCTGGTTCTGGATTCGGCAATTCTGTTTTTGTTTCGATGCCAACTTGGGCAGTGTGGAATAAAATGAGGAAAAATTGTCTTCATTTTAAATTCCTTCAAAGAAGAAAGAAGACACGAATATAGTTTGTTGGTATACAGTTGGTTTCTGTATTGTGTTCTGCATTTAATCTTCATGATTGCTTACAGTGCGATATATACTCTAATACATATGAAGTGTTTTCAATACTGAGAATCAAAATTGTAGAATTTTTGTAAATTTTTGAATATAACTTTTTTCAATTATTTTTAATGGAATCATAGATTTCCCCACTAACACTATTTCCCTGTTTTTTATGCTCTGGTGTGCAGTGAAATGAGAAGCATTATTCTAAAAATTCCAAAGAGAATCGGCAATTATCCTGGGACAAGTAACGATGTGATATTCGGAAATATGTTGTTTGTTAAACGAATAGTTTATTTTATAGATGACACCCTTGCTTTTTTGTGTTTTTGCATCATCTTGATCACTTTAGTATTGACATCTATTTCATGATTTCTTACATAATTCATTTTAATTTTAATTTTCCCATTTCAAAATTACCCTTATCTTGCACAACACAATGAGTTTCCTGGTCACCACAGTCAGTGCGTCTCTGGTGTCGGAAGCATGGATGTTTGCATCGACGAAAACGCACGATTCTTCTCGAAATCCCTCTCATCAATTCCTCTTTTTGCATCGACAAAGAAATATGTCTGACGGTTTGGAAAATTATCCCCATTAGGAGAAGCTTCATTTTTGGTACAGTGGGGACCATTTTCACTTATGTTATATTGTTTGACAATTTTTAATACTCAGAATCGATTGTTACAACTTGAAATATCAAATGAATTTTTTTTTTTTGTTCTAATGCAGCTAGCAAACACTTAGACACTTTGTCTTTGATGCTTTAAGGCAAGCGCTGCACAAGTGTTACTCACTTAGCACTACCCAGGAGGTGAGTGTAGCTTGAAGATAAGCCACGGACGCGGAGCAATTTACCCCCGTAACGCTCTACGATAATGTTAGACCGGGACCTACGGTTTAAGTTTATTCGAACCACCTTCCGGGGTTCGAACCCGAAACCTGTGGTACCGAGCGCCAGAGATATCCAATGATTATAAAATAGGATCTTTACGAATTTCAAGAATAGTTAGAAGTTTATCCCAAAATATTCGAAAAAGAAATACTGCTTTTTAAAGATTATTTTTAGTTGTACAGACTACTTGAGCATGAGTGATATTGTTGATAAAGGAGGAATAACTTAACAGATGTAATTTAATTAAAGAAATTATGAATCCAATAAATCTCATTTTTCTCTCCATTTTTGATAGCAGAAATTTTTTTGTCGATGTTCTCCAATGTCAGAAATATGATTTGAATCCATTCGCCATTGGACTAGCAGATAGTATGCAGTGACGGATTTAGGTTCAATGGCGCCCTGGGCCCAAATTAATTTGATGCCTTTTATATAAAATAATAATGTATTCGAATTAAATTTAGGTATAGAATTTAGGAATGAATTAAGTATATATAAATTTTTTTCTCTCTAATGCAGCTGCAAACACAGACAGCTTGGTCTTGGATGCCTTAAGGCAAGTGCTGCACAGACGTACTCACTTTGCATTATCCAGGGGGCGCGTGTAACGAAGATAAGCCACGAACGCGGAGTAACAATGCCCCCGCAACGCTCTGCGATCCTATTAAACCGGGACCTACTTTTAAAGTGGATTCCGAACCACTACAAACAACCATGGCACCGCCGGGACTCACCTAATATATATATATATATATATATTGGTATAACAACTAAACATACAATTTAGTATAAATTGCTTTTAATTAAGAAGTAAATAATATCTATCTAATGAATCCTATAACATATTTGTTTCTTGCTTTCATCCGTGCGAAACTATTAATGACATCCTCATACTTAACTTCTTGAACTAATTGTGTTTCACTACTTAATAATGCAAGTGCATTGTACCTATCTTGCTTCATACCTTCACGTAAATAATTTTTCACTCTTTTCTGGGTGGAAAACGATCTTTCTCCAGAACAATTGGTTGCAGGAATACTTAGATAAATATGTGAAGGTCAATAGATAAATACATTGAATTAATATTTTGTGTTATAATGATGAGCAAACAAACACTACATTTAGATTTTTTAAGAAAAATATAACGTCAATAGATAAATGCTATACTTAACGAAAAATTTTTTTTTAGTAACTATTTGTTAGATAAAATTTTACTACTTGCACGATTAATTATTAATATGCTTTTATTAGTTTCACCTGTATATTTGTTTGTAACTGACTCTTTGGGCTCGATTTTGCCCTACTTTAAGCGATCAGATTTAATTTAAACGTTGTAGACTTATCAAGGACCGACGACACTAAAATATTTTTGATAAGTTTATTATCTCATTATGATTAGGATTGCCAGGATGAGTGATTTTATTTTAATTATGAAGAGCAATTTAATGTATGTAGAATGAAAGTGCCTAAGACATTTAAATCTACGTGGGACAGTGGCAGGCCTGACTATGGATCAGGAGATTCCCTATTCGAATCCTGGCTGGCTCGACCTATTCGCATTTAGCCTTTGTTTACTCACAATTAAATTATTCGCAAGAACTATAGTTCCAGTCCTCCGTACCGGGAATCCATTTAAATATTATAGTTTAAAAACACTAAAAACACGCTTTTTTGTAGAATTAATCAAACTAAAAAGTAAAAATAAATTATAGTTTAAAAACACTACAAAAACACGCTTTTAGAATTAATAAAACTAAAAATTAAAAAAATAATTGTTAACATAAGAATAAATGACTGACGAGAAAAATGAATGCCACTGTTCTAAAAGCATGGGGTGCTTTGTGTGACATTTTTAAACTAACTCTGTATTTCGGAATGAAACTAGTGAAAAATTATAATGATTGATATCGAGCCCCCCCATGCTTTTAGAACAGTGACATTCATTTTCTCGTCAGTCATTTTATTCTTAACAATTATTTTTAATTTTTAGTTTTATTAAATCTAAAAGCGTGTTTTTTTTAGTTTTTTAAACTATAATTAATTTTTAAAAAAATAATTCTACCCTTTAAATATTAACATCTTGAGGTCAAAGAAAAGAAGCATTAAATTTCAGTCTTACAGTTGATAAAAAACAAAATCGATTTCTAATTTTTGGCGTCCCTAAAAATTTGCCGCCCTAGGCCCGGGCCTAAGCCTAAATCCGTCACTGATAGTATGCACTAGATTCATAGCTACCAAGGAATTACACTCAACACTCATTTTATATCGTATCAGTTCTTTCTAGGTTTCTGATAAAGAGATGGCTACAATTATTAAGTTTTAAACTTAATTTTTGTTGTACTTGAAATTTTCTTAAAAATGAAACTGTACAAATTGTCATTTCAGGAAATTATTTTTTTACATTTAACAGTGCAACTTAAAAAATAATAATAATAATAAATTTGGTTTTGCATTGATTCATTTGTTTAATCTATTTACGTATTTTTTATTCATATTAGAAAAATGTAACCTTAGTTTTATTAGAAATTATAAAATAGCATTTCTATATATTTACATACATATAAATATAAAGCTTTGTCATAAAACCTAATTAATTACAAAAAAAAAAAAAAGAAATGTATGATTAGTCTTGAATTCTAACAATCCTACATTACTCGTATTTTTGAAGCAGCAAATAAATTTAATAAAATAACAGCGTTTCATGCAATTTGAATGATTTTTTATGATTGTTACTAAATTATCGTGAAAATTGTTTAATTTTTAATTTCAATGTTTATTTTTTTTTAATTTTCTAATATATCTTTATGGGTATTATTTAATTTAAAACAAAATTTCAGCAGAAACAACAAATGAAGTTAAAAAATGCTGTATGTTCACTTGTTGACATATTTAAAAAAAAAAACTTTTTAATTATATCCGAAAAAAAAAATCTATTTTCATGAAATTTGATTTGCTGGAATAAAAGCCCCCTTTTTATTCATTCATTATTATCAATTCATATCTATTTACGTACAGGTGTCATTATGCCAAGTATTACTAAAAGCTTTCTTCCCGTGTAAATAATTAGACGCAATCATGTCTTGCAGCATTGATGCGTGTAGATATCTAAACATCTTAATCAAGAAAAAAATGATTAATTATCGGGTTTAATTGTTTTAACTGCAATTTATTGGATCAGTATAGTGAAATAGCTTCCTTAAAAATTATTTTTACCTAGTTTCGATTTTATTCTCAACCATCGGATTTCTACAAATTGGATTCTTCAAATTAGATTTAATTTGAGAGAAATAATGTTTTGGAAACATTGGCTTAATTTCAACTCCTGGACGGAGGGTCTCCAAATTCTGGCCTTTGGTACCACAGGTTTCAGGTTGGAATCCTGGCGATAGAATGGATGTATGTGAGTGATTCGGAATCACATTAAACTGTAGGTCCCTGTCTAATGAGCCCAAAGTGTGCACAAAATGACAACAGAGCGACAAGCCAAACCTGTTATATTTACTTGCTTGAAAGTCGTTTTTCCCATACACTTTTGACTGAAAATTGTAAACATTCTTAAATAAAAGCAATTTTCGCAAAAACAATAAAAAAAAAAGATCCACGTCGAAGTTCTGCTTTTTGGGAAATAAAGTTATCCTCTCGGAGGAGAGTTAATTCACCAATTTTTGAATCTGATAGTCAGAAGAATACGAAGAAAACCAAACATTGAGACGAATCCAAAGAATCTACAATGAAGTACGGAGGAGGCTCAGTACTTGTTTAAGGTCTCTGGTGTTGAAGTTGGATCATTATTGAGGGGACATTACACATTGGTACATTAAAGAAAAATTTACAATAAAGTGCTGCGTAAATAGGACTTAGTATACAAACACAACCATGATTCTAAACATACTATTGTGTCCAAAAAGTAAGACCAGTTTTCTATTTAAATTTCCCGGGGCTTATGGAATTTCAATTTTTCTTTTTCTTTTTTTAGGTTGCTGGCACTGCCCCTGTGGGAAATTTGACGTACAAACATTCATGAGTGTTTCAGTTATGCTTGGCTTTGTGAGAGACTGAAACTGATTGCGGCGATTTTTCAAATGTCTCGCATTCATTGAGCAAAGAACTTGCATTCAATTTTGTTTTTTGCGGCAGAAGGCATTCAATGAGCATTCCTACATCGGAAATAAATGTTTATACCACTTCTAAGCAGTTCAAAGAAGGCAGAGAACGCGTTGAAGACGAAGAGTCCTCCACCTCAACCGACGAAGCTCACGTCCAAAAAAAATTAAAGATTTGGTGCGTGTAAAACTTCGATTTACAATTAGAGACCTTGTTTATGCTGTTGGAATTTCAAAAGGATCGGTACATTCCATTTTGGGCCTCAAATCTCAATGGTTACCGAAAACACTGAATGCGCCAGCTCACACTGCATTGATTCTTCGTGACTTTTTCGCCAAAAATGAAACCCATATCGTTCCACAACCACCCACCCTATTCTCACCGTACGACTTCTGGCTATTCCCAAACTCGAAAGACCACTCCGGGGACACCGTTCTGAGTCGATTGAAGAGATTCAACGCAAATCGGCGCGCGCTTTGAAGGCCATCCCTATCGATGACTTTTTAGCATGCATTGAGGATTGGAAAAATATTGGTATCAATGCATTGTGTCCGGAGGGAATTACTTTGAAGGCGATGAAATAAATTGGGAAGCATAAATAAAGAATTTTTGAAAAAAAAAAAAATAAATAATAATAATAATAATTAGTCTTACTTTTTGGGCACAGCAGTACAATGTTAAACACTAAGCTTTGGGTATTCCATAGCAAGCCTAAATTTCTTTAATTTGCTCCACAGTCACCGTGTATCAAATTCCATTGAGCGTTTGTGTGATATTTTAGATTAAAAAAAGTCCATTTGTAACAATCTAAAAATTGGTTTTCAAGATGAATGAAAGTTTATTGCGCATTCAATTAATTAAATCTTCTGGCCTCCATGCCACAAAAGACGAGAAGCTTTTATAAAAGCAAAAGATTTTCAATAAATCATTATTTGTAAGTTATTTGTGACAAACTTTTTACATCATTCTGACGATAAGAATATTTTTCACTACTAGATATATATATATCTAATTAGGTTTTTTATACTCTAAGTATGTAAATGATTCATTTGTTTTAATTAAAACAAAATATAAAATAAAAAAATAATTGCTTATATGTTTATTACTTAGTTTAAAATTTTTCTTCAGGAATTGAAATTCCAAGTGTTTTTCTTGTAAGTAAAAGTATGAACGAATACTTTCTACATTCCTGATAGTTCTTTCTATCTGTAAATTATTCAAATCTCATTTAAGCACCACATGAAATTTGCATGGTTATAAATCTACTTCAATATGAATTTGCAAAAAAAAAAAAAAAAAAAAAATCTAAATTTAAGCTTAAATAACCAACTTTTTAAAGTAGTGTTCCAGTTGTGCGACACATTTGAACACAATTTTGTTGTGTTCTTTAACCAAATAATTGATTGATATTAATCTACACTCATGTCCATAAATTAATGATAATGAAGTTCAGGCAAAGAAAGAAACAGAAGCAAAACAAATTTGACTTATTTGTAAATTCTATTTATTAAACAAAAGGTAAAGAGCAAAAAAGATGCTATATGTTTGGCATATTTAATAAAAATTGCGATTTTTACCCCTGGAGCAAATTTCAAAAAGAACCTATTTACAAAAAACAGTATAACATGGTTAGTATGATGGTTAATATGGAGTATGTCTCCCGGACGAAGCAAATACAGGCCTTACAACGCCTAGGCATGATGAGTATCAAATTATCAATCTGATCTTGGGGAATATTACACCACTCATCAAGCAATTCCCTCCGAAGTTCCGGTTGACAGGTGGGAGGGGTTGACGGGCTGCAATTCGTCGGCCAAGCATATCCCACACATGCTCTATTGGATTCAAGTCCGGTGAGTATGCTGGCCAATCCATACGGGTGATATCCTCCAATTGAAGGCATTCGTCTACAATGTTTGCACGGTGAGGACGGGCGTTGTCATCCATAAACAGAAATTCAGCACCCATGGCGCCCCGAAACAAACGTACATGTTGTTCCAGAATGACATCCCGATAGATGTGGCCTGTCATCGTTACACTCTGAACATGCAGGTCAGTTCTGGAACCAAGAATAATTCCTCCCCAAACGAGTCATCCTGCACCACCGTAACGGTGTCGTTCAATGGTGTTCTATTGGTGGTAACGGGTACCTGGCACTCTCCATATGAAAGTCCGGCGAGAATCAAACTGCAAACTAAACCTGGACTCGTCGGAAAACATCACACCAGACCACTGTTGCGGTGTCCACAATGCATGCTCTCTACTCCAGGTTAATCGCAGGCGACAGTGAGTTGCGGTAAGTGGAACACATCTGACAGGCCTACGAGCATATAGACCAATGTACCCTAAGCGTCTGTACATGGTCTGCCTTGAAACTGTCGTACCGGTAGCTGAAGAGACAGGTCCGATGCTGTGCTCCGTCTGTTTCTTTTGGCAGTAACTGCTAAATACCGGCCCTCATTCGGCGTTGTAACTCGGGGGCGACCTGTGCTGTAACATCTACTCACATTACCATCATCTTGGAATCGTTACCAAAGCCTGGAGATGACACTCTGGGCGATTCCAAGTTCCTCGGATACTTCCAGCTGGGTACGTCCACATTCCAGTCGTCCGATAATTCTACCACGTAAAAAATCATCCAAATGCTTCCTTTGTGCCATAACTATGCGGTTATCGCACTGAAAGGTTTATAAAGCGCTTGTGAATAATTTTACTTCTTTGCCACCATTCCTTATATACCCCTCTCTTACACTCTCGTCATTGTGACGTACTATCCGCGCCATCTGGTGGTTTCCTGTAATTTGCATATTCTTCTTCAAGATGTGTGTGATAATTCTACAGGTGAAATATTTATTTTTAGAGTTCAATTTCTGTGTGATTCTGAATTATCCTTAAGTTATGGACATGAGTGTAGAAAGAGAAAAATAATTGATTCTTCGTTGCGCCCAACAATCGTGCAAATGGACGAAGATTGAGTTCTTGTGGAAATGGAATCTTGAATCGAAGGGGTATATGGGGATGCGAAGCAACAAGGACTATAATTCCCTAATCACTATATAGGAACAGTTCGTTTTCCCTATTTAATACGTCACTCTCCACAACTCTCTACGGTCGTGTTAGGCCGTAGAAGTCTTACTTGGTTCCGTGACGCTCTTACATTCTTATGAGACCGGGACCTACGGCTTAAAGTGGATTCCGAACCACTACAAGAATCCATGGCACCGAGCGCTAGCCACTCGGCCATTCAGGCCCCTTGATGGAAATAAATTGCGGTACCAATCTGCAACTACTATAAAAATAAACATTTCTTACTTCATTTGAATTCCAATATTCATTAATGTAAATCACGAACATGAATTTTTTCATATGAGCAATTTTAGAAGTATTTATAAATGATACATGATAAAAAGTCGTTAACATCTCGTATACTTATAGATTGAGAATCATTATGAAATGAATATTATGTCATCCATCTTGGTCTTTAGCTGTATATTGGGGAAGGCACAAAAGCAATGATCGCACAAAAATCAACGTGTTGTAATCCATCTTTGCAAAACGATTTAGTTTCATTTTAAAACCCCGTGGATCTGAAACAACAACCTATTATTCTAGACGTTCCAATTTCAAGTAATATTCAAATTCATTCAATTATATTTAATACGCAATGCTCTATACAGAGTAGGGTCAAAACTAATGCAAAATTTTGGTGAAAACACCATATTGGTAACGTCGATTCCTGAATGAAATTTTAATTACAGAATCCCTCTAACGAATGAACTATTTATCTGACATTTCTAAAAGTATCTCAGAAAATGCGTAATGTAACATTGTTCACTATTTAATTCAAAAAGATTACGATTTTGTATTTCCACAAGTACATCTCTTCTTGATAATTAAAAAAAAATATGATATACCACAACTATTTGTAAAATTAAATCAATAATTAGAAAAAAATATTTCATAGCCCTAAGAAATCTATTATGCACTTATTTTATTTATTTTTGTCATTATATTGTTGCACCAGACCCTGTATGCGGAATCAACAACTACAGTGTAAAGCAGATTTGACCGTAAGCAATCACTTCCAACCCACTTCCCGAGAGGAGAAACAGCAGCTCTTCTTCCCTCGTCAAATAATAATAAAGGTCTTATTCTAGTCGGAAACAATTGTTCTTTTGTGATGTGTTCTTGCTTATGGCGCGTTTGATCTTGAATTTCTTCATCAGTTTTATAGATATTGCCAATTTGATATAGGAAAATTCAGACATCCATATTTAGAAAATTAATTAATGCAAAAAGCAGATATTTCTTACAAAAGTCTACAGACAGCTAGAGAAGACTACAAAAAAGAGTTTATTGACTCATTGTCATCTAAAATTAAAGATTAGCTTGGTCTTCTAAAGGTATCTCAGAAAAGGTATAACTGTATCTTATTTACATTCGACAAGGTATTCTATCTCGATTTATTCAAGATTCTATTTCATAAGGAAAATAATAAAATAGGAAAAAATTGTTTGGCAAGCAACCTTTTGGTTGGTATTTTAAGGAGACGCCAAGAATTAGTTTTAAAAAAATATTAAAAATATAATGCATCAAATTAGTAACTGACTTCACTGGATGGGTAATTTAGAGATTCATACAAGAGGTAAATCCGAGTTTATAAAACTACAATAAAACATCGTTTTTCTGCTCAAAATTGATTAGCTTTTTCACCAGCAATCATATAGCATTTCATACAGAGAGAAAAGTGAATAAGTTGCAAATTTCCTAGAAAGCAAGTAAACATTGAAGAAATAACAGAATAAAAAAAAAATGTTTAAATGTCTTTATTTAAAATACTTTTTAAACTTCATGGCAAATAATATCAGTTTAACAAAGTACAGTATGGCTGCAGAAAATTACAAAATATTATCTGTAAAGAGCTGTTCAATAACTGGAAGGATTTTCTGAACAGTTTGTTCCGATTTATATGGAAGTGAGATACACACCATTTATGCTTAAAGTTCAGACACATAACAAAACCTAAAAATATATATCTATTATACATATACAATAGTCTAAAGGTAAAAAGTACCATTTATATTGAAAGAGGACGTTTCACAATAAAAATTTAACAATACACAAGATGAAATGTATAAGAATAATAAATTTTCCATAATTGTTATGAAAGTACAGTCTCTGGGAATCTCATTTATTAAACAGAGATAGTCCATGAGAAAAAGTTTTGGTGAAACACTTTTACACATTTAATTTGCGTGAATTTTCTCATGAAGTAATAAACAGCTTTTCCTAGAAAATCCTTTCTGACACACACCACATACAAAAGGCTTTTTTTCGGAATGAATATACAGATGACGTGCCAAATTTGCTTTATTGGAAAATGCCCTCTGGCATGTTTCACACACATATGGCTTCTCTTTGGTGTGGACACGGTAATGTTTTTCCAAATATTGCTTGCGACCAAATGCCTTATGGCACAACTCACACGAATGAGGTTTCTCCTTCGTGTGAATTCTCAAATGTCGCTTGAGAGTTGAACTTTGTCCAAACGCATTGCCACATACACTGCATTTGTGCGACCTCTCTTTTGTGTGAACAACCACGTGGATTAGAAGCTCATTCTTTCGAACAAAATCCTTGTTGCATATACAACAAATGTGAGGTTTTTTCCCCTCATGAATTACTAAATGCTTTTTTAAATCACTCTTTCTAAGAAATTTTTTGCTGCATATGTCGCACCCATGAGGCTTCGATCCCGAGTGGCAATACGAATGTTCTCTCAATGCCCTTTTCCGAGCATATCGTTTTCCACAAACCTCACATGGAAAATAATTCTCTACCTCAGTCCGTCCACCAAGTTCAGCCATAATTTAAGGCGTTTGTCAAAATATTCAATGCACAGGGAAAAAATAAAACTGTTTATTTACTACAATAAGAAAGAGATGCAGATTTTATATTGGTATAAATACTTTCCTTTAAATATATCAAATTTCCTTCACTTCATTATTAAACTTCATATTGTCAGTAATTAAAAAGGCTGTAGTATTTCTGTTTTTGAAAAATTTGTTTCATCCAAATAGGCTTTTCTTGGACATACAGAGATATGCTTTTCATAAATTTTACAAAAAGGGATGCAATTCTCTAAAACTCAAGGTTTATTAAACACCATGATGACTTCTTGTCAAGACTCAGAATAGGCACTTAAAATTTGTGGGCTGGAAAGTTTCCTGTTGAGATCGAGGATAGTCAGAAGAGTGTATGCATCGAGATAATACTACAAGGAGAAAGAAATGCGTATTTTACATTGGTATAAAAATATCATTACATACCTTGAATTCATTAATACATAATTATAATATATGTGTGAATAAACAATAAAAGAATTTAGTATTAGGTAGATATAATTACAACTAGGAAACATTAATGTTAATTACATTACTTAATGTCTGTACTAAAACATTCAAGAGATCCTAAGTATCGGGTACCCCTATTTTTATGTACATTGAATCAAATTTATCAAAAGTATTTAAAGTGGTAGCGTGGTACAAATTTTTCAGGGAAAAGTTAAAATTATCTTTGATAATTTACTTCGAGGAAAACTCACAGCGATGAATACAAGATGCACAAATTTAACAATAGTGCAAGAAAGAGATTATGGGAGATGAAAAGAAATAACTGAGCATAAAATTATGTGTACTCAACCTTCCAAATTTCCCACTCCGTTTTACCTAATTGCTGTGTCGTATAGGATTGGTTATACGACTTATACGATGGTTATAGGTTGGTTATATAACTCCCCCCCGCCAATGTTGAAATGCATTGTTCGATATGAAGTTTGGCTCCATAATGTGAAATAAGTTATATTTCTCAGAATTATCTTCAAGATGTCAGAAGACACATAATAGACAGTTATAAATCCTGATGTTGTAGGATTAAGCGACTCAATAATGTGAAAAACTAGTTATTTTAAGTACACAAACCATACATAAAATGTAAAATAATTAACTAATAATAGAACCAGTCTAGCACCTTTAAAATCTCTTCAATATCAATTTGCAAGGAAAGCAATTAGAGTAGATACACTATTTTATATTGTGAAACAATGAGCAGATTAATCAAATAATTTTTTTAAAAAAATAAAGGAATTAAATTTCATGATATTTTTTATTGATATGGCCACTAACACTTATTGTAAAGCCCCTGCTGATGTCACAACTAAGTTACAGATGCACATGTTCATTGTACTACACGCTAAGTTGTCAGTTGTCTAAGTTGTAATACTTCAAACATAGATAAGCAGATACCAATGTGAAACTTATTTTCAAAATAAACAAGTATCAGTAGCAAATGCAAAAGATGCCCTTTCCACCTAAAAAAGTTTATAAGAAATAAGGTACCAGTTTAAATTATTTATCACTTACTTGACGAGAGTGGATTGGCAACAAAATTGTGTGACAGTAATTTCAGACTATTCTAAAAAAAATCAACGACTTTGACAGGGTCTTCCAATGTTATAGATCTTGAAGACAAAATTTAATGCATGGAACACCTAAAGGAGTCAATGACAATACTTTTTCAAGAGTGATCGCAGTATTGCGTCCTCCCTCTTCTTAAACCCAATGAGTCAACACATGTAAAAACAACTGCACATTCTATTATTTTCTGCATTTAAGCTAAATATTGCAATGCAAAAATAACACTGAGCATATATCCCATAGATTTTATTTTATTGTGTTTCTGAATTTAAAATTTTTTTTTTTTTTTATATAAAAAAACAAAATAAATATTTGTGGGTGAAGACAATAAATAATGTTATAATAATAATGTTATAATAAAATGTCATAATAAAAAAATTAAAAAATCAATTAAATTAGACTTTTAGCAACATTAAAAGGTAAATAGACTTTATACATATTATATAACAAAATTATTTTATAATTCTAAAAATAATATGAGTTAGATAATCATGTTCATTAAATGAATCAAAGATTGATTAAAAATCACTTCTTTTTGTATGCAAGTAGTTTTATACAAATGTACACTTATCAAGGTATTTACAATAACATGCTTTTACTGATAATAGCAGAAATTTTGACATAAAAATGAATGTAGTATACATATATATACACACATTCAACCTTATTCTGAAATGCACTAGAAGTGAATGAAAACCTTGCAATTCATGTTTTCCATAAAAATATGTGTTTTATTCAAATTGATGTCTTCATGAAAATAATTAAGAAATTTATGTTTCTGAGTCATTAAATGTATTTATTGGTAAGGTAGTTATTAAAATTCTTGGATGCTGAAGTTTAAAAAAGTGCAATAATAAACATGTACAGTTATTTATATCAGATACAATAAAAATATGGAGAAAACTTGGCTTTTTTTTTTTTTTTTGCATTTCTTAACTTATTTTTTTAAATATACAGTACATCACTGTGAAACAATTGATAAATATAATTAGATAAAATTACAAATGCATGATAAAGTTAGCTAAGATTATCACTTAAAAATTTTCCTTTCATTTATTTTAATAATAACTTAAATGTCTTATTCAGATGATTTCATATTTATATATTCACAAGACTAAGTTTTTAAAATATTTTAAAGTAGCATACGGTTTCTCTGAAAACATGATATACTAAAGTTTGATTATTAAGCCTAGGACATTCAGCAAATGCAGAAAAAAAACTAGCACTTTATTAAAAATCATAATTCTGGTAGCTATTGACTAATAAATATTGAAACAATAAATGAGAAATTAAGTTTTTAAAGAGATACTTACTTGTAAAGAAGTATTCTAAAACCAAAATGCAGTTTTCGCACTGAAATTGGGTAACAAATACTCAGTTACACAGATCTTTCAGGAATGCCCACCAATGTTTGGTAAAAAACTGAGCGGTATAAATGTATATATAATGAGTTGCAAAAAATATTCTATCATCCTGCATTTCTTATAAAAAAAAGTGACTAATTGAAAAGTACAAAAGAGCAGGAAAATAAAAAAAAAAAATTGTTATTTTACATTTGTAGCTTAATGTTATAAATAAGAAGTAAATAGAAAAAGACATGTCTATGATCTATAAAGTGTTACTATAAGCCCCATAACAATATTCTGCTATTTGTTTAGAATATACAAACTGTAATGATCGCATGAAAGTAATAACTGCAATTGTTAGAACACATTTATATAGTATCAATTTGAGCAATCATAAGCAACTTGGGACTATTTATGGTATTTTCAAGTTATATGAAATTCATTTTCAAAAATATTTTATTGTTTAGAAAACTAATTCACCATCTTTATAAACATTAAAGAATGACATCAAATCCTCTTTTAAATTATCTATCTAGAATGATGGTTTTTTATAATTCAAATAATTTCTTTTAAATTTTTTTAAATAAATATTATAATTAACATGTATAAAAAAAAATTTGATTAAATTATAGATGTAATAAATTGTTTCCTTCAGTCAGGGCTTAGATTAACAGTGAAATGTATGAATTTTTTCATAGATAAGTCAAATATAAAGAATATTAAAATATAAAAGACTTAAGAAAATAAAAATCACCAGAAAACCATTTCCAACATATTAAAGTATGAACAAATTTATCCTTTAAGAGAACATCAGCCAGTTATAATACATAAAATCTAAAAAAAAAAAAAAAAAAAATTTACACAACATAACAATGTGGCTGTTATGAAGAACCACCTTCAAGCTAATAAAATATACTTATATACATAACATATAACTGAGCACAGAATTTTAAATTTTAACTATACCAAATTACTAAAAAGGAACAATAAATTTTAAATCCATTCCATTACAATCTTTTGACAAATTTTTTATAATTAATATTAGGGCTATATATGACTATTTATTATTAATTTTTAAAAACTAAATTTATTTATTAATTTTTTTAAAACACAATTGAAATATAATATTTAAAATACAATATATATAATTTTAATTTATGAAATGTGATAAACAATACCTGAATCGAAGGAGTTTATATGGGGATGCGAAGCAACAAGGACTATAATCCCCTAAACACTATATGGGAAACAGTTCATTTTCCCTATTTTCCCTATACGTCACTAAAAAGGATGCGAGATTTATTTTCCGCTCAGTAAGGAAATTGGCGCGAACAAAAACAGGGATTAATAGTATCCCCTGAGTGCCGAGAGAATTGCAGCTAATAAATATCAAAACGTTTAAGAGATTGGAGAAATAAAGTCAGATTTTTTTGCAATCAAGAATTTTAGATAAAAAGCTTTGAATGTGATATTATTTTCGTCGATATTCAAGTTTTGCCAAAGATGTAATCTGGAGGTGGAATATTTTCTGCATCTTAAAAGAATGTGTAAAAGATCATTTACTTCATTACAGCTGTGACAGAAAGGATTGGAATCTAAGTTGAATCTATTTAACAGGGCGGGAGTAACGATCATTCTGCTGATGATACGAGCAATCAGTATATCCTGTCTTCTATTCTGTGTCCATTTTGTGATAGTTACAATATCTGGAAAGTTTCCTATCAAATCATAATATTTACTGCTAAAGTAATTTGTTTCCGAGATTAGGTAGGATTGTTTTTTCAGGTTTGCAATGACATCTTCCGGGGATATCCATTCAATAAATTGCGAGAGTTCCGTGGTATTCTTTGCGAGAGAATCCGCTTTTTCATTCCATAAAATTCTCGAATGACCAGGAACCCATAAAAATGTGATATTTTGATTAAAAGTTTGTCTAACAAAAAGTTTCGAAGCAAGTCTTTTGAATAACATAGAGAGAATTAATGTTAATATTTTTGAAGGAATTAAGAGCCGAAAAACTGTCAGAAAGTATCAAAATGTCCTTGTCAACAATAGCTAGTTCATCTATGGCGACACAAATTGCCAAAACCTCTGCTGTGAAAACAGAGTTTATTGGGTTAATGCGATATGAAAAACTTTGATTGCAAGAAATGCCGGCGATGGAAGTTGAGACGTGATTTTTTTTTTTTTTTTTTTTTTTTTTTTTGAGGCATCCGTGGCTATGATATAGTGATCAGAGAAAAAACTTTTATACAATCTGAAAAATCATTGACTATAAGTGAAACTGGGTTTTCTTTATTTTGGAAACGGAACTTCTGAAGGAAAATTTTACATAAGGAAGGATCATGCCGTGGCACAATTGGCAAGGTTAAGAGGTGTTCTGGTGAGCAATTATAATTTTGTAGGGTGTTTTTAAGAGTGTTTTCATCTTTGTCAAGTAACTGCAATTCATTATTTACCATCAAAGGGGAGAAAGAGTGGTTAGCATATTGTTTGATTAAAAACTGCAGCGCCAAACGTTTAATTTTATCTGAAAGAATTTCTTGTCCAGACATTTTTAACAGAATAATATTCGGAGTCCAAATTGGTAATCCCAGAACAATTCTTAGAACTTTTGTTTGAATAGTGTTACAGGCGTTTAATTTGGTGACCGGGAAATTTTTAATTATTAATGCACTGTAATAAAATGTGCTGAGGATACTACTGTTTGCAATAGTGATAAGATGCTTTGTCCTTATACCATTTTTCTTTGATGCCAGAAATTTTAGACCGTTAATTTTTTTAAGGGCTTTTGTACGTAAATTTCTTAAAATAATTTCGTTTTGGTTTATTTTTGAAAAAGGAATTCCAAGATACTTAAGAGTATCACTCCAGATGAGGGGAATTCCGCCATATGTTATCCGCGGCAATGAAATTGATCTTTTTTTTTGATAAATCAACTATTGCGCTTTTTTCAGCACTAATTGTAAGATTCCAATAAGAACACCATTTGTATAAATTCTCCAGAGTATTTTGAAGCTGGGTTTGAATATAGGATAACGATTGATGTGAGCAGAAAAGAAAAATATCATCAGCGAAAATAGAGCAATCAACATTTACCTCCAAAGTCTCAAAAATGTCATTCAAAAAAACTACAAAAAGAATTGGTGAAAGTACACTACCTTGTGGAAGGCCTTTAAAAGAAGGTTTTGGGTCAGAAACAGTGTTTCTCCATCGAACCTGAAAAGTCCTGTCCTGGAGAAAACCATGAATCCATTTAGCGATGTTTCCCGAGATTCCAATTTGGAGACATTTATAAATTAAGTCGTCGATAGGCACGGAGTCATAAGCACTTTTTATGTCGAGACTGATACCGACAAAATATTTTTTTTTTCATTGTGTGCAGTTAAAATTGATTTATAGATGGTATAAATAGCGGTATGGGTGTTTCTAAAAGGTATAAATCCATGCTGATTGGTATGAAGTCGATTGGTGAAAGTCAGAAAATGAACAATGCGATTGGAAATAATGCGTTCAAATACTTTACAAAAAACAGAGGTCAAAGCAATCGGCCTATACGACGACGTTTTTGTTTTATCCTTGTTGGGCTTAGGAATTGGAATAATGATAGCGTGTTTCCATCTCTTCGGAATTGGAGAAAAACTCAATTGTTGATTGAAAAGGTGCAAGATAACTAAAAGGGACGATTCATCCAGTTTTTTGAACCATGCAGCTGGGATGTTATCTGCGCCGGGTGTAGTATTTCTCATTTTCTGGATAGATTTTCGCAGTTCCCAAAGTTCAATATTTTTATTTAAAAACTTATTGTCTATGCTGTAATCCAATGGAAGAGGTTCAGAACGGAAGTTTTGTGCTGAAAAATAATTTGCAAATAGATTGCTTTGCTGTTTTGGATTACTAATATATCTATTATTGTGAAGAAGTATTTTGCTATTTTTTACATCAGGATCATTGTGATTAGTTAATGTATTCAGGATGCGGAAAAATAATTTAGGGTTTCTCGGAATATTGCTTATATTTTCCCAGTATTTTTGTTTTGCCCTTTTAATATGATATTTCAATTTACTTCGGTATTTTTTGTAGCGAATCCAATCAGGGACCGAAACACTATTCCTGGCCTTTTTCCACATTATTTTTTTCAGATGACAGAAGTTATTACATGCAATATTCCACCATGGAGGGTATTCATTATTAGGCAAAATTTGGTTTTTGGTATTAATATTTATAGTGTGCGAAATTTTTTCAGTGACTATTTCAACGGTAGGGTCAGCAATCGATTGAAGAAATGTGTTCGAATCTCTGAGAATTGGATTCCAGTATATGGTTTTAAAGTATTTTGATGCATTTGCTAGTTTGGACCATGAAACAACTATTGGTAGATGATCACTTTCGAAGGTACAGTCAGAAACATAGCAATACACTTCGTTTAAGAGAGCTGCCGAACAAAGAGTGAGATCTATAACGGAAGAAGTGAAATTATGGGTGATGTGAGTGGACGTTGAAGTATTCAGGATAGAAAAATGCGACTGATTCAACCAATCCAAAATTCTTCGCTTTTGGGCGTAGATGTTTTTCCGCCCCAAAAGGGGTGGTGTAGGTTGAAATCCCCAAAAATAAAAGTTGGCGTCTTTAGAGTACTGAAAAATTTTGAACCTGATTGATATCTAACTCATGCGGTGCATAAATATTAACAATGGTAAATAAAAAGGTGTGTGACCGAATTTCTATTGCAAGTATCTCAAGGTTTGGGTCTTGAGAATTTTCAAAAATAACACGACCGGACATGTTTGTTGGAATACCTATTAGTAGACCACCTCCTGTTCTGTTGTTACGGTGGGTGCGAAAAAGATTTTATTAGGAAATGAAAGACGATCATCTGCTTTCAGGAATGTTTCCTGAAAAACCCAAAATTCTGACGTTGTGAAAGGGGTTGGTGGAGCCAGATTTTCTTATTTTTCAGACTGCGACAGTTCCACTGAAGGAATGACATCACCGAAAATTACGAAAAAAAATCAGGAAGGTATTATTCCCCAAGAAACTAAAAGAAAAGCCCTTAACTTGGGGCAAAAACAAGAGGAATATTAATAAATACACTAAACAACCGGGAACACCCGGAACAAAAACACCGCAAAAACAGTCTTAATCTGAAGCATTGCTTCCACCTGCATCCCATTGCATGGGATTATTAGTGGGTGGAACAAGGTTGATCATTTGGCGTTTTCGGTTAGGGGATTTTTGAGGTCCGTTTGGTGGAATACTGAGACCAGATATTGCACAAGATTTTCGATTGTTTTTTGGAATATTTCAATTAGAAGAGTGGTCTGTTGTTCCATTTTAATCGTAATGTTTTGAACAATACTCTCTACTCTTTGATTTACGATTTCTTCTATGTTTGAAGCTGTCGTGTTGGTTTTAGCAGCGTCGGAGTAATTAGTTTTAGATGATTGAGCATATATGTGCGTCGTGCCTCGCCAATAGTTAAATGATTTCTGCACTTGAACTCGAGAATTTTTTGTTCATGGATATGACGTGGCAGATTTTGGAAGTTGCTGAATGAGGTCCAGTACAATGAATGCATTTTTCCGGACCTTGACACAATCCTTCATGGTTTACACCACACCGAAGGCAAATGTTCCTGTCACAGACACGTGTTGCATGAGTAAATTCATAACAATGCAAGCACTGTCGGATTCTATCGACAAATTGGCGAATTTTTTGGTTGGTGAACCAGATCTTAATAGAATCAGGCAAAAAAGTTCCCAGGATTGTAATGAGTACCGGAGAAAATTCTTGAGTAGAGTTCAGTTTAACAAAGCGTCGCAACTCAACCACTTCCATGTCATTTTTATGCATAATTTCAGCCGCTAATTCCGACAATGGTAGATTGGTAGGTATATCAAAGACTAGAAACCGTTCTGATATATTTTCAAAAGTTACTGCCGTAGAAATTGGCGTTTCCAGAATTTTGTCGAGATTTAAGATCTGTGCAGCGCACACCGGATCGGCAGTGGAAAATATAAGTTTTCCTTGCCTCGAAAATTTCATGTTAGTAATATTATTATGTCTATTTACGTGTTTTTTAATTCAGCCTGAATAAGGAAAGGATTTGAACGCGGAATTTTATGTTTTGTCACTGTGTTGGCATATAATATGAATTTCCTCAAAACTTTTCTGACCCAACCGCAACACCAGTTCATTAACGGATTTTGAGCTTTTTAAAGTAATTGTTATTACTGGAAATCATGCTATTACTGCTTTGGACGTCAGTCATATTTAAGTGAGAATTGTCCACATCCGACACAAATATTGCCGAATGGCTCAGGTTGACTAGTAAAATGAAACAACCGGAAAGAAGAGAAAAAAAAAAAGAAAAGTTTTCTTACTTACACCTTGAAAAAGACCGAAAGGAGAAATTTATTGAAGAATTATCAAGAACAGATAAACAAACCAGCAAGTGAGCAACGCCCACTTGAAACACCGCTATGTACTCTCAGCACTCAGGGAAACCTAACCAACTTTTAAAAATGCAACAGATGGGGCCTGAATGGCCGAGTGTCTATTTTCTGACGCTCGGTGCCACAGGTTTCGGGTACGAGTTCCGGCAGTTCCATGCATCTTTGTAGTTGTTCGTAATCAATTTAAGCCGTAGGTCCCGGTCTCCTATGACTGTAAGAGCGTCACGGAACCAAAGTCAGACTTCTACCTATACTCCATCAGAACAGAAGCTGCATCCCTCCTTCCATGAGGGACACGACAACAACAAATGCAACAGATAAAAAGAATTTGACAAAAGTGAAAATGAAATCTTTAAAAAGAAACTACTCTAATACTCGAAATTCTAGAATTCATTGCCTATGACGGCTTACAAATTCCTTTTAAAACACAAGAATCGTTGCTTGTACTTTCTATCAATCAAAAGAATAAAAACAGGAATCGATTTGAAAAGAAAGAAATAATAAAACTACAGATCAAAATATTTTAACGGTTAAACGAGGATTAGAATATATGAAGTACAACTATTACTTGAAATAAAAAGTGAAAAAGAAATAATAATCTCAGAAAGAAACAGTGGGGACATAGCTTACAGCGTTACGAGATTTTCGTAGAAATTAAAGTATCGTTGTTGTCTTATAATAAACATCCTCTTACATATCAAATATCAAGAATAAGAGATAACTCTATATCCAAAAACGTTTTGCAGTTTATTTTGTGTTGCCACATGTTTTGCGCATTGAAACAAAAATGTGTTAAACTGTTTCCTGAGTTTTGCAGATCGGTCATAATGGAGATTAAGTCAGGCCAAATCTATGGAGTTTATAATTGCTAGGATATATCTTTGGGCAAAATCTGAATGTAATAATGCCTTCTTTTCGATTATTAAATAATTTATCTAATTTGAAGGTCAATCTCAAAAACAAAACGTATATATTACTATCTTTGGAAAGATGAAACACAAGATTAATTGGATTAAATCGGTGTTTCCCTCGCTCACCTCACAAAATCCACATAGCTTACCATTTCGATTAATTATTAAAACTAAATCCTACCCAAAAGTATATTTTGAAACTTTTTAAAATACTAATTTCAAAAAATAAAATAACAGAAATAGTATATTTATGTAAAAAAAAAATTAAAATAAAACGACGATGTTTAGGCGATAAGAAAACCAACTATACTACATCACAAAGTAAACACTCTTCAAATCAGTATTTTCTAATGACTTAAAATAAATTATGACCTCGAACTGATATATCAGTAGTATATGACTGGTTCGTAATAATGCTGTATTGTGATGATACATCACAAGTATAGCATTATTATATATATATATATATATATAATGAGCATGTGTATGTTTGTGCGTTTGCGTGTGTACATACTTTTTTTTTTTTTTTTTTTTGACATTTTGTTTAAACAGGTCTGTTAATTAAATTTTGTACAAAGATTTCATTACTTAAAAATCCTATAGGCTCAAAATATAAAATTTTAAATAAAACCAATTAATCAAGTAAAAGATTGTAAAGTTATATATATATATATATATATATAGATATATAGGTATATATATAATTTATCGTACTTCTGAGTAAATAGAAATCAATGGCGAGATAAGGCATGGGGATGGTAAAAGTGCAAATGCAAATAATATATATTATAAAAGTTCGATTTCTTATATAGATTTTCTATCTTCAAAGCATGTTAAAATGATTGTTCTTTTCGGCATAAATTCTTCACATTTTCGGACTTGTTTACACCCTTTTCAGACATTAGTTTGAAATTGGATTGAATTAACTAAAATGTTTAATTTTATGAAGCATTTATATATAAATGAAAAAGACGTTTAACTCAATTAATTTTATCAACAATTTCAATTTTTAAACTTAATATCAATGATTTGATTTGATTATACTTCATCTTTAATTTAAAATCTATTTTTATGTAATACACTTAGTAAGTTCAAATTATATAATGCATTCTATTTTTTAATCATATAGAATAGATAGAATCAATAGAAACTTAAGACTGTAGCAATGTCTCGCATTCTTAGAATAATGGTATAAAACAATTATTTAATACAAAAATTGACAATTGATTAAAAAATAAATCTTTTTTTCGGTAAATAAAATGCGAGTTGATAAATCCGTATCTTTACTAAAAACATCATTTTTTTTTTTTCCACCATGAATTTCTTTGCAGTAACCATTTTTTTGTAGCTTCAAGAACTTTACTATGTCTCTTGGTTGTTTCACGTTTCAATAGTATGTTAATGGACTTATTGAGCATTTGCAGTTGTCAATCATGATGTATATAAATGTCTCCTTTTGCAGTTATTATTATTTTTTTTTTGTCCTCTTGTGGAAGCAGGGGTGCGCTTTTTATGGTCAGGATTTTGAATTAATATACTTCTTTTCTAATGTCAAATAAAAAATCCCGTACTACGGTTATTGTTAATCCGCAAACTGCATGTCGCCCAACCTATAGCTGTCTGATGGTAAATTTACCAGCTCCTGGGCGTTGGTACCACAGGCTTCTGGTTCGATTGGTGATACCGGAATCTACATTAAACTGTCTAATTAACCTAGTTCCCGATCCACCCAAAGCAAAGTGAACAGAAATTGACCTGAAGCAAAAAGAACTTTTTATTAACTTATTTTTTCACCGAACTTATTTTTTTACTTTTCACCGAACCTATTCTTATTATTATTGTTATTATTATTTTTTCTCACCTGAACTTTTTGATCACACTGTATATTTCTTTTGCCCTCCAAAAAAAAAAAAAAAATATAAATATTTTTACATTTTTAAGATTTAAAAATCAGACGCAGTGAATCCGTATGGGATTCAAAAACAGAACTATGCAAACTGTTGCTGCATTATTTGTTTGTATTTTTCCAAATCAATATCAGCTTTTCACTTAATAGTTATTCATAGAACTTTATCTGTTTGCTCGGAATGGAAATTCAAGAACAAAAGCTTAACAAATTAGATGATCCAACCATAGTTTTTCTATTCTAATATCTCACCTTTGAGTTCGTTGTGTAAATGATAACATTATATATCCATAAACATATTTGTAGCACTGATTTAATTCAGGTTAGGGAAAATAATTAGTATACAACTTGCATATTATAATGTCCCTATTGTATCCCCCTCAATACTCAAACTTAATGATGAATCATTTATGCTTTTTCGAGGAAAAAGCTGATGAAATGTTTGTGGCTAAATAAGTGCGTGATTTATAGCTGTTGGTACTGGTGGGAGATAACCGCTATCATTGCTAAGTGTGCGATCGCGTGCCAGAATTTCCAAGGGTAAAACAAAAACTTTTTGTGTACAGTTCTCCACACCCAGAAAGGACATTTGATACTAAAACAATTCCGATAAGGAAAGCTCACTTAGCATTAAGAAATGCATTAAAAATTTTTGATGCGCAAGACATTGAAAGCATCATAAAACCGAACCCAATAAAGAAAAGTTTTTGTGGGAGATATCCTTCTAATATTTTTTCGATATTCATTATAATATTTTAGAATCTAGACATAACTCTTTTAATAATCAGACATTTTCGTTAGAATTAAAATGGTTTCTTTTTACCCCTGTCTTGCAAGTTTGTAATTGCATTATGTTGAATGTTATGATAATTACTTGTTTTTCTTTATAATGAAACGAATTGTATATATAAAATGTTAATATTAACACTTATTAAATAGATAAAAAAGTTTTATAATTTACACCAAGCCATAATCTGCGCAGTACTACTTATTATCAGAGAACAGTCATTCTAAACAATCTGGTTACCCATGAAAGCATTGCGTTAACTTATTTTCATGTAGATTGAATGTAGATTCATGTAAATTGTTAATTTAGTAAAAGACTCACGTTCAGTAAATTCAGGATTTGAATTGGAATCGATAAAACCAATTGTTTTATTGACTTCAAATATTAAATTTTTAATATTGTCTTAAATTGTCAAATAAACTGCTCTTTTAAGATCTGTGTTATAAATAAATTGAAAGGAATAGATTTCTTGTTGATTTCCAATTCATCCATATCATTAAAATGAGTTTAAACTTCATTCCATTTAACCCCAAAACTAAATCTTTCATAGCCTTTTTTAATGATAATTTTTTATCAGCGTTACTTATTTGCATACTGAATTCAGATATTGAAATGTCCTACAGTTTAACGTGGATTCCAAACCACTCACAAACATCCACGTCACCGCCAGGATTAGAACATGAAGCCTGGGTGTACCAAAAGCCAGAGCGGTAGCCACTGTGGCCATCAGGCCGTAATAGGTATGAGAATGACATGCAGTTTGCAGATTAACAAACACCGTATTAAGATATTTTGTTTGACAGGAGGAAACAAAATTAATTCAAAATCTTGACCATAAAGAGAGCTCCTGGTTCTACAGGAGGTCAAAAAATAATAATTGCAAAAATGAGACATTTATTTCATTATGATTGACAACTGCAAAGGCTCAATAAGTCTATTACAACATTGAGTATTAGCGGTATTATCGACGAGAATGACTGCTACTTTTTAATGTATGGCATCTTTTAATGCTTGCAAGAATTATACACCCGTGTTTTGGGGTAACCCTAAATGGAAAACACTGGGTGTGAATATGTTGTTTCTTGGAAGTCATTCATGTCTGCTCAAAAAGCAAGTGCCAAATGTTGACCATAGTAACTCCCTCAGTTGACATCCGTATGTGGTGGATTTCCATCGGGCATTAAAACGATCGTTTTTGCCTCATTACATTTATATAGATTAGTTAGGACAATCATGCATAAAAATTATAATAATCTTTTAACATGCTGGCGGCGCAAGCTTTTAGGCATGTGGCACAATTTGCCTTGAAGGATCATTCAAGAACGAGGTGGTAAACACATACAGTGATTTTTCTGGCTGCAACGATATTTCAGCATACTTGCAAGGGTTCCTAACAGTCCAAATGCTGCAACTTAGAGAATTTAATTCCATGCAAAGATAAATGTGCCTGATCAGTCCATAAATGTTACGGTAATTCATCAACTCTCATTTCATATGGGGTGCCATTTTTCTCCATTTTCTGAAGTGCCATCTTTTCATAAATGCTTCAGGCTTTGATCCGATGTCTGGCAGCAGTTGCTGAATATGTTGGATTTTATACGGATACCTTAGTAATATTATTTGAGAGCTTTCAAACTATAGTTTGTAGGTATGTCTAATTCATTTCATATGACCAGATGAAACTGAAACACCAATAGTGCATTTTCAATCAATATCATGTTATGAAAGGTAATAATTTCTGTATATTAAAATGAGCATACAGTTTTCAATAAAAAGTTCTTATAGCCAATTTTTGTGCTGTGTGAATATGCAGATATTGTTCTCAAGGAATTATGTTTAGTAGAGTTCTTTATCGTCAGGAGTTTGAACTAAATTTTTTCGTGTTGCCCGGAAATGGTACCGTGGTAAATATTAATCTGAAAAACTGCATGTGGCAGACCTATAGATTTTTTGTTAAATTTCTTTTATCGCATTTTACTTTCGTCTGAACTTTTGAATCACGCTGAATGTATTTGCATGTAAATGTGTATTATACAAAAATACATTTTTAAATTAAAAGATAGAAGTATAATCAAATCAAATCATTGATACTAAGCGAAAAAAATTGAAATTGTTGATATAATAAATTGAGTAAAACATAGTTTTTTTTTCATTTATATATAAATGATTCATAAAATTTGAATATTTTTTAATTAATTTTTAATCAAATTTCAAACCAATATCTGGAAAGAGAGCAAACAAGTATGTAGAAGAATCATCTAAAACATACTTTGGAGATAGAAGAATATATATATTAAAATCCAAACTTCATGATATATTATTTGCATTTGTACTTTTCCCTCCCCACATTGCCTTTATCTCGCCATTGATTTCTACTATTTACGCAGAAGGACGATAAATTATTTCCATTTTTTGGCTGTGGCTGTGTGGGCGAAGAGCCTTTTTCCGAGAAATGGGAAAGGAAATGCTCATAAAAAGGGAAGCCAGATTTATTGTATCACGTGGGGGTTATAATTCAAATGTTTTATGGGCGAATTCCTTGCCTTTCGTGGAAGGGTGTGAACGTCTTGAGTAAACACTCGCAGGTGTTAACGCATCTCCGCCGAGTGAAAGTGTCTAACAGATGTCTTTTAGTCATACTTCGGGAGGATTCTCCAAGTGTGACTCATCCCTACCAAACACTCTTTTGATTACATTGATCATAATAAACAAAAAGGAAAAAAACCTTGAAAAATGTTATGAATGTCTCATGATAGTAGGTTATGCTATTGTTTAAACTATTTGATAATCGTATTTTTATTTTTAATAGTTTATAAAAAATATTTAAATTAATTTTTAATAAGGATGATTTAAACCTTAACTAATTAAAAATTACTTCCCTAAAGTCTGAGAAAAATTCAAATAAAAATATTTGTAATGAATTAATATTAAGCGGTGTTAAAAAATACAATTTTCACCATAACTGAGCTCAAAAAGTTTACTAGTTATTTGTATAATCGCATGGCAAATTTCCTAAATAATAATAATAATAACAATAGTAATATTAATCTTAAATAATCGTATATGGCACCATCTGAATTATAACAATAATCCTAATAAACGTATGGTAAACATTCCTAAATAGTAATAATAATAATATTCTTAAAACTCGTATGACAACATTCCTAAATAGTAATAATAATCGTATGGCAGCATTTCTAACAATAATAATAATAATCCTGATAATCGTACTGCAATATTCCTAAATAACAATAATACAATCATAATAATCGTATGGCAGCAATTCTAAATAATAATAATAATGATCCTGATAATCGTACTGCAATATTCCTAAATAATAATAATAATAATCATAATAATCGTATGGCAGCATTTCTAAATAATAATAATAATAATCTGATAATCGTACTGAAATATTCCTAAATAACAATAATAATAATCGTATGGCAGCAATTCTAAATAATAATAATAATGATCCTGATAATCGTGCTGAAATATTCCTAAATAACAATAATAATAATCATAACAATTGTATGACGGAAATCCTAAATAATAACAATAATTCTAATAATCGTATGGCAACATTCCTAAATAATAATAACCTAACAATTGTATGGCTTCCTAAATAATAATAATAATAATAATAATAATCCTAATAATAGTATGACAGAATTCCTAAATAATAATAATACTCTTAATAATTGACAACATTCCAAAATAATAATAATAATAATAATCGTATAGTATGGCAACATTCCTGAATAATAATAATAATAATCCTGATAATCGTATGGCACTATTCCTAAAGCATTAACATTCTCTAAATGCAGCGATGGGCAGGGACTTGTTTATACAAAAGTACTTAAGTAAAAGTACTTAAGATGTACAGAAAATTTTAATCACTTACGAGTTTTTGTATGAAAATTTAATTGTGATCAAACAACCATGTTCATGATATGGTATTTTCTTACAAAGTCACGTTCGTTTTAATTAATAATAAAAGAGAATTAAAAATTTAAACTGACATGAAAAAATTAGAACATTTAACAAAAAATATTTAATAAAATAAATATTTGATACTTATTAAAAGTACAAAATGTTTATTAATAAAAAAAAATTTGTGTTTTACAAATGTTTTTTAATAAAGCATGTATTAGGTTATTTACGTGGTCAAAAGTTAATGCAGTGAATTTTCAATATGCTAATCAGCGAGCAAGAAACATACTTTCACAGCGGAAGGGGAAGGGGGTATCATTATCTCTCTAAACTTGCTTTGCTCTAGATTTGTTGAACACTGCAGATTCTAATGGACATTGCTTAGAATGATTACGATATCAAGTTCGTTTCTATTACTATAGCAAATTAGATATATCTCATATCTTATATATAAAATAAAAATTTCGTTTGTTTGTCCGTTATACCTATTCGCAATTTTCACCTTGGAACTCTCAAATTTAGCACTCACATAGACGATGGCAATAGTCTTCAAAACAAGTAAACAACTTTAATAAGACAACTTTTAAAACTTTAGCAAGACAATAGTCTTCAAAACTTGAATATTCCTTCTCTTCCCATCGATTTCCTCTCCTTAATTTCCTGATTGTTAATCAAATGAGAAATTTATTTTCATTACCCTCAGATGATCAGTTAAATTATCGTAAAAAATAATCGGGCAGAAAATTCACAAATTCTTAATCTATTTTTCAAATTGACATCATTACATTCTTAAAAATAAAATGTTAACATATTAATGGGGGTAAATATTATTGCTTTAATTAAGAAGAGTTATTTAAAATCTGTTGTTGTTTCTTATCCCACTTGATAGACATCTAGACCCAGCCACGAACCCATATGGACTCATGGTTGAATGGAAATAGGGCAGATTCTCATTAATCTTAAGCAACCCCATTTTGTGCTAATGTTTAAACTAAATTAAGATGTGGAGGTATTGTGGTTCTTAAAACCACCTAGAACCCGTAACCGGTACGCCCGTTGCCCCAGGGCAGATTCTGTTGTGATGGAATACCCGTAGGTAGAAGTCTGACTTGGTTGACCTACTGCTTAAAGTGGATTCTGAAACACTACAAATATCCATGCATACCACTGCTTTCCACTCGAACCCGAAACCTGTGGCATAGAGCGCTAGACACTCGGCCATTTAGGTCCATTTAAAATCTAAATCCATTTTAATTCTGCACAGATATACATATTCTTTAATAAAATTTCCAAAGGTAAAAATTTTTTTATTTTCCGTAGCTGGGCATCGCCAGGACATATTTGCTGTTACCAATGTGAAGGTAATTGAGTAAGGGCAACGCCGCCTATCGGATTAAACGGGTTTTAAGTCCTCTACACAAAAATTTGTTTTTAGATCTGTCAGGACCAAATTTAACAAGAATGATTGAAAATTTGCAGAAAAGATAAGCAACTTTAAAACTCTCCACATTTCAATAGCCGTTTTTGAAAGATTTATTTTTGAATTTTCTAATTATTAATTTTTGTAGTCGCTTTTATCCTTATTACATTCTTTTCACATGAGCTCCTGAAATATCGAGTAATTCAGCTGGTACTCTAATAAAATGACAAATTAAGGTTTGCTAATATGTTAACAAATTTTCGAATTTGTCTTGCATTGGGTAAATCAGTTCATCCACTTTATTCAGAATAAGGACGTAATTTATTGTCTTGCATCTTAAAAATAGACCTTGTTCATTAAGATAGATGTAAAAGTGGACTGCAATATTTTTTTTTTCTTCTAATGCAGCTGGCAAATAGACCGTGATCTTTCGCCATAAGGGCTGCACCGACATTACTCACTTTGCACTACCCAGGGGGCGCGTGTAACTTGATGGTAAGCCACGGAGTAACAATGCCCCTCAGCGCTCTACGATCCTATTAGGACCTGGACCCACGGCTTAAAGTGGATTCCGAACCACTACGACACCCATGGGCAAAGCCGGGATTTGAACCCGATACCTGTGGTACCGAACGCCAGAGCGCTAGCCATTCGGCCATCAGGCCCCTTTGGGCTGCAATATTTTTAGGAATAAATTGCTTTAAGAGACGACTCGAATCAAACATTGTTAAAATAAATATAAAAATTATTGATTTATTTTTAAATAATGCCTTTTTTTTTTCCGGATCACTTATAAGCAGTAAAATTTAAAAATTTGGTTTACGAAAATGCTTTTTCACGGACAGAGACACTCTAGACTGGTGGCAGTTAACCTTTTATAACTACCGTCCACTTTTGTGTCTATGTTAGTTATAAAATATTCTAACATCCCACCGGTTCCATAATAATGGGGATCTATAAAGTAGGAAAATAACTTTTACTTTATAAAATTTATAAAGAAGCTAAAGCATATAATAATAAGAAAGTAAAGTTAAAGCACATAATAATAATTACGTACCAAATACTTATATCGGACTTTTGGCAAGTTTGGCAGAATAAATCCTTATAAAACAACTTATTGTAATTACATCTATCTTTTTAATTATAATTTGCATAAATAGAAGCATGAAGTCTGATGAAGTTACATTTAATTAATTAAATTATTAATGAGATCTCTGAGGCTGATGCCGCGAAATCAAATACTGATTAGCTGGCTCATTTTTTGTAAAAAGCATAAACAAAGGTCTCCTCTTTCCGAAACATTAAGGAAGTTTCTTTCTTTGGTCATACTATAATTAGCAGCACTAAAGCTTATATTATAAAAATATAAATAATAAATAATTTTATGAAAACCTAATGAACTTTTAAAAAAAAATACTTTAAAAATTTAAACATTTTTAAAAAGTCAATTAAATTTAAAAACGAAAGTGCCACAGTATCGAGAAAACTCATACAGCCCACTATGAAAGCTTGAATGTCCACCAGGGGGGCGCTAGGGACCAGGTTGACTACCACTGCCGTAGCCATAAATATTTGCTGAATAGTAAAATTATTATAAATTACATAATTAAAATAATATTTTTTAATTTATTCAAAAATTTATATGTTGATTACTCATAGAACTACTTTTATATATTCTTTTTAATTGGTTAATCATACATTCGTAACCATAAAGGCCGACAGGGAAAAATAATGTATTTCCATACTTTTTTTATCTTTCTCTACAAAGTAGAGCTTTAAATATTTTGTTAGTATTTTCTAATTCTTTTCTTTGAAAGATAATAAAAATATTGAAATTAATAATATCTAGAATAATTAAGGCAGAATAGCACAAAATTGTTTCTTTTTTTTTTTTTTTTTTCCTATAAAAGATTATTTCAGCCATGCTCTGATTGGCTTTCCCTTAAAAACAAAATGAAACAGGTTTATTCCCTCTCAAAGGAAAATGGATTGAATACAATTTCGGCATTTATATTGCCTGATTTGAATTATGTTCTTGAATGGATAGCATCATGTTTAATTTTTATAATTTCTAACTCTCCCCTCTTAACTAAATAATTCTCCGTCACATATAAATTCTGATTATATGAATTATTTTAAATAAATTATTTTATATAATAAAAACTAATCATTATAATGAAGTGCCAAAAAATATCTTTTGTCAATTAATGAAGAATATCTTAAATAATTATAAAAAAATTCGACTAATCCTCATCATTTACTCGTTTGACAATGTATATAATAGACAGTGCAGGATAATGAAAATATTGATTGTTTACATGATTAAAAAACTAATTAGCTTAAAATTTTTAAAAAATATTGTTTTATTAGTAATGTATTATTAAGAAATACCGTAACATGAACAAGCTCATCATTTACTCCTTTGACAATGAATATAATAGACAGTGCAAGATTGTGAAAATATGGATTGTTTATTAGATTAAAAAACTAAAAAGCTTACAGATTTTAAAAAGCAATTACAAAAATATTTGTTCGTTTAATTTATTAGTTTATCATTTAAGAAATACTGCAAGATGAAAAAGCCAATTAAACCTTATGAAGGTAAAAAACAAACAAACAAACCACGAGATATTTAAAGAAGGGTAAAACTAAAAAAAAGAAAGAATAAAAAAAAGGAACGAACAAAACAAATATGACTTTGGAAAAAAAGAAAAAGAAAAGAAAAGAAAAATCCATCAATATACATAGCGGACAGAAACCTCACACACATGCATTGCACATGAGAGCTCCACGGTGCGGTGCAAAACGCACATCCCGCCCAGGCAATCACTTTCATTTGCCGATGTCACATCTGCGCGCCACGCGTCGGCGCATCTCACCCCCCTCGACCCCTCAAGAGGAAGGAGTTAAAAATCGGGTCCTTTGAAGTTTCGCCGACAAACCCCCGCTTTCCCGGCGGCTTTCCTCCCACAGCGAAAGGTGTTTATTTGCCAAACTTCTCTTTCTTTTACGATCACCTCCCTCGGCGGACATCGCTTCTTACCATGCAGTATTTCTGGTACTTTCCTTTTCTGCATGTGGAGGAGGTTTTATGCCCCTTCTTCGAATGGCCTCTTAACTCCAACCGAAACTGAGCTTCCTCTTGATTTTTATGGTATTTCAGCTATCATGTGACGCTCGATTAGCTAGAAGAGCATTTGTCTTTTAACCACAGAAGTTTTCGAATTCTTTTAACAATGTTTTATTGCAAAAATGGTTGAATTTATTCTGTAATTGGTTGGTATGAAAATGTAATCATTCACGATGGTGTTCATTTATTTGTAACTTTTAGTATAAGAATGTTTAAATTTAAATCGTGCAACACAAGTATAGAAATCAAATATGCTTTCTACCTCACACATCATGTATAAGTGTACAGAGGAGAAGAACAGTTTTCTCATGAGAACAGTTCTACAGACGACAAGAACAGTTCTCTGATCAGAACAGTTCTACAGACGAGAAGAACAGTTCTCTGATCAGAGCAGTTCTACAGACGAGAAGAACAGTTCTCTCATGAGAACAGTTTTACAGACGAGAAGAACATTTCGCTTTAATGAAATTTTTTCATGATATATTACAAACTAGAATAATGGTCCTTATTAGAGGGACATATCCTACCCATTCGAGGGCCTGAATGGCCGAGTGGCTAGCGCTCGGTATCACAGGTTTCGGGTTCGCGTTCCGGCGGTGCCATGGAGGTTTGTAGTGGTTCAGAATCCACTTTAAAATATAGGTCCCGTTCTGTTTAGCCTAAAGTGTGCATAAGATGACCGTAGAGCGACAAACCAAACCAAATCTGCCCATTCGAACGAAGGAACGGGGACCATAGTTTAATCATTTAATCAAACGCCAGCTGCCTGATGGCCAATTGGCTTGCGCTCTGGCCATTGATATCTCAAGCGCCAAGTTCCAATCCTGGCGGTTTCATGGATGGTGGTTCGGAATCCACGTTAAACATTAGGCCCCGATCTAATTAGCGTAAAGTGTGCACAAAATCACCGTAGAGTGATAAACCAAATAAAAAAAAATTTTAAAGCTCCATTGAATAATGGTGGTAAATTATTACAGAAACTGCTTTTATTTATGGGAAACTTTAGAATGAGATAATTTCTTTAAAAGTTTTAATCGTTGGTGGTTGGAAACGTCACAGATTTACAGTTTAAAAGTCTGACGCCAGTTAGCACATTCAACAGAATCTTAAACTAAATGCATATTTTACTGTAATTCAAACAGTGGAAAATATGACAATGTCCATCCACTTTAAAGGCATGTGTAACTAAAAATTTCCAAAATAATTTGATAAATTGGATAAATTTGAAAAATTAATGAGCTGTGCATTAGAAGACAGGAAAGAAAGATTTAAAAAATATCATCGGCAAAGCTTGTTTTTATTTTTTTATTTATTTATTTTTTATATTTTTAAGATATATAATTGAGAGGTGCAAAGTATTTTAATGTTTAAAAATTGTAAAACATGCTTTTCCAAAATTCTTTTCAAGTGAATTTTTTACTTGGTAAATAAAATTCTAATACTTTTTAGATATTATTTACATTAAATTCCATTTTACATTTAAATAAAATTTGATGGCATTATTATTCAGCTATTTATTTTATTTTAGCTGTTTTGTTATTTTTCATCTATACATTTTTGATAAAATAATATGGGACATATACAAACAAACTGAAATTATATGTTGAATTGTTGGACACGACTGCCTGGCCAAACTTTGGGCCAAAATATTGATAGTGGACTCTGATATATGCGTTTTATTTAAGACAGAGAAAATGAATAAGGCCCATCTGCTTGTTTGCTCGGGACTGGACTCTTTTAACTTAAAACAGAATGGTGATCTGTGTACTCTTTATTGGAGGGGGCCAGAGAAAACATGTCCTAATCCCACGGACTTTTATGATAGTGCTTCTAGCTTTTTAAATTTTTATCCTTAGAACATTTAACTTGTTTTAAGGTTTTTTTCTGAAATTTTTGTTAAGAATGTCTGGCCTTTTTTCCTCTGTAAGTTTGATTTGGTTATTTGTTCTTTTTTTTTTTTTTTCTTTGGTTTGTCCAAATTTGTATGGATTGAGTTCCAATAAAGCCATAGGTAACAACAACAACATTTTTTTAATTGCGTAGATGATTGGGTCGTATTAACCATGTCCCTGTGAGCAGCCTAAATTCTCAGAACACTTTTACTCATTTAGCACTGCACGGGAAGGGGAGGGGGGCGGCATGTGTAGCTTGAAGATATGTTACGGACGCGAGTAACACTATCCCCATAACGCTCTACGATCTTATTAGACCGGGACCTAATGTTTAAAAAGTGGATTTCGAACCATTACAAACATTCATGGCACCGCCGGGACGTGGATTGAAACCTGTGGTACCGAACGGCAGAGAGTTAGCCACTCGGCCATCAGGCCCGACGCAACAACAACAACATATGCTGAATTGCTGATAATTGTTATCTAGAATTGATGATGTGTGCACAGCCAATAAGTGAAACATATAATTTTAAAATTCTTTGAAAGGACTCAAATAGTAATTTATATTTTTTTTGTCAAATTGTTTATTTTGATCTTAAATAATTATTTAATTAGTAATTTTTTGTAATTTTTAATTCTATTTGCTTTTCAATTGTATAATTTAATTCTACATTTTTTAATCACAAAATATATTTTCTTTAAGTTTATTAAAAATTAAAAACTTTCACATTTTCCTTTTTTTTTTTTTTTAATTTTTTATTCAATTGTGTATGGCCATAAGAAGTCGCAAATTCGTGGAAGAGCAGGGGAAATTAAACGGAAGTTCTAATTATCACGACACGATTGAAAGTGAATATATTGAAGTAATAATTCATCATATCTTGTTACGGAAACAGTAATTATTTACAGAGAAACGAGCAACAAAAAAATGGATTAAGAAAACTATCAATTATTATTTTTTTCTAAAGTAGTAACATTTTACAAATTGAAAACTTCATTCATTAGTCGCAATGCAATTTCAAGAAATGAAAAAGCACTTCCAAGCATTTTCTCTTCCGTTTTTAATTTTATTGGAAAAAAATAAAATTAACTGTACTTACATGTTGCAAAATGTTCTTAAAGTCGGGCATCCGATTTCTTTTTGAAATAGTTCTTTTTAAACGGAAAATCATTTTCTCTTCGGTAGTTAAAGGCGGTTTGATTAAAGTGCCTTTTTATTGGGTTTTTTTCTTTACCATCTTCGCAGTAGCCATTTGCAGCTCATCTTTCATCCAATTTTTCTTCACAAGTGTCCGTATCCTGTCTGTAGCCAAGATTTGTTCCAAATTGCAAGATGATAACAGGACCTCTTCCATGTCCAATTAGTTTTGATAGCATTTGCAGCAAATAGGTATATACACGTCGAACGTTAATTAATTGCAGTCTGTGAAGATGGATGTTCAAATGTTGTTGAATGTTTGAGTTACTGTTCTGGCAAATGAGTTTGAGGCACTGAAACACGTGCTTATCTCAGAATAATGTTTATTAGTTCTTGTCAGAATATACATTTATCTCCGATGTTTTTACAACTTTTGAAAATAATTACCAATGTGTGATTTAGAATAAGGAAAACTTTTTCCCGAACTACAAAAGCTAACTTATAAAACGCTAAATTTTTTTTACAAAGGCCTAATTTAATATTTGCAAAAATCGCGTTGTCATTTCACTACATATCATTTATAGTTATACTTTAGATAAGATACCGGACCTGATGGCCGAGTAACTAGCGCTCTGGCGCTGGGTGCCCCAGGTTTCGTATTCAAGTCCGGCGGTGTCATGGATGCTTGTAGTAATTCGGAATGCACGCTAAGCCGTAGGTCCTGGTCTAATATCACTGTACAGCATTGAGCGTAGAGCTAACAACTCTACCCCTTAAAAAATCAGCGTCACGGAGCCAAGTCAGACTTCTACCTACGAGTGCTCCATCACAGCAGAAGCTGCCCTCCCTTTTCCTTCAACCATGAGACGGCATGATGGCCAATTGTCTGGTGTACTAGCCTTTGGTAGCACAGGCTTCAGGTTCAAATCCTGGCAGTGGCATGGATGTTTGTGAGTGGTTCAGAATCCATGTTAAACTGTACGTCCCGGTCTAATTAGCTTAAAATGTGCACAAATGACCGTAGAGCGGCAAACCAAACCTTCCATGAGACCACACGGGTTCTTGGATTTGGTCTAGATGTTGCTGTCTACCAAATGGGAGAAGAAGCAACAACAAAGGCGATAAAGTATCGAATATAAAAGATGATATTTGTTCCTTGACCGCATGCCATTAGACTGGATTATTTTATTAATAATAAATAAATTGGTTTAATGCTAGGCATTGAAGTCCGTTTGGCTAGTTCAATATATATTTTATGCTGTCATATCATAATAATTGATACATACATAAATGAAGACATGTCAATTCATATTTATTAACTGATTTATTTTAAACAATCCAATAGACCAATCCAAATAAAATAGTCTTTCATTTTAAAAATTAAACAAAAACCTTGAAGGTATATCTTCTATAGGGTAGATGCGATCTATGATATTTCTATAGAATTTAGTTCATTATTATGTGTTTTTATCTTTCACTTTTGATTTATTTCAACGATATTATAAATCTATTTAAAATGAGGAATCAAAGAAATATAAAATATTAACTAAATTCCGTAACGATTCCAATGAAAAAATTATATTCGATAGAAGTTTTAGTTCTATTTCATAATACCGTTTTCTTGAAATGTATTACTTACATTATTCAAATTTTGAATTTTACAACCAGAAACCAAAGAAATTTTGAGAAAGATGTGATGTAGTTGTAAGATTATGAAGAGCAATACAAAAGAAGAGAAATATTTTACTATAGATTAAAGTATTATTATTACCTTGAAGGTATATCTTCTATAGGGTCCATAAAATCTATGACACCGACCTATGATATTTCTATAGAATTTAGTTCATCATTGCGTGTTTTTCTTCAATTTTGATTTATTTCATCTATATTATAAATCTATTCAAAATGAATCAAAGAAATATAACATATTAACTAGATTCTATAACGATTCCAATGAAAAAAATTATATTATATGAAAGTTTTAGTTCTATTTCATGATTCCTTTTTCTTGAAATTTATTACTTATAGTCAAATTTTAAATTTTGCAACCAGAAGAAACCGTGTGCAATGTACTTATAAGTTTATGAATAGTCATAAAAGAAAGAGAAATATTTTACTATAGATTAAAGAATGAATTCTAATTTTTGCTGTTATAATATTGCGGAATTAGTTATGTCTTTATTTATAAGCGAAAGATTTTAGTTGGTAAAAATTAAATTAAGTTAATCATTAATTATTAAGTTAATCATTAAAATTATTAAATTAAGTTAATCATTATAAAAGTTAATTAATTAAATTAAGTTAATCATTATAAATTCACTGTTTTTTTCCTACATGTTGCATAAAATAAATGTATCATTTTCTAAAACGCAAAAGTAATCACTCAATTATAAAATGTTATGAAAAAAATTGCTATCACTTTTGTAATTTAAAAACATTAAATATCGAATTGAACAACCACGAGCAGGCCTAGGCAAAGACGACGACGGAAGTTCCGCAGAAGATCAGCCAAAGTAATCACTCAAAAAGCAAAAATAATCGCTCACGAAGAGCAAAAGTTATCGCTCAATAGTAAAATGTTAAATGTTATGAAAAAATTGCTATCACTTTAGTAATCTAGAAACACTATATATTCAATTGAACAACCACGAACAGGCCTAATCGAAGACGACGAAGGAAGCTTCGCAGAAGATGAGATAAAGTAATCACACAAAAAGTTAAAGAAATCACGAGCAAAAGAAATTATTTAAAAGCAAAAGTAATCACTCACGAAGACCAAAAGTGATGACTAACGACTAATCACTCAATAGTAAAATGACATGAAAAAAATTGGTATCACTTTTTGCAATCTAGAAACACTATATATTGAATTGAACAGCCACGAGCAATCCTAGGCAAAGCCGACGATGAAGTTGAGAAAGTAAGAAGCAGAAGTTGAGCCAAAGTAATCACTCAATAGTAAAATGTTATGAAAAAATTGCTATCACTTTTGTAATATAGGAACAATGTGTATTGAATTGAACAATCACGAGCAAGCCTATGCAAAGACGACGACGGAAGATGAGCTAATGTAATTACTCAAAAAGCAAAAGAAATCACGAGTAAAAGTAATCACTCACGAAGAGCAAAATTATTCACTAACGAAGGGCAAAAGAAATCACTTACGAAGAGCAAAAGGAATCACTCACGAAGAGCAAAAGTAATCACTCAATAGTAAAATGTCATGAAAAAATTGGTATCACTTTTGCAATCTAGAAACACTATGTATTGAATCGAACAATTGCGAACAATCTTAGGCAAAGATGACGACGGAAATAATCTAGAAACACTATGTATTGAATTGGACAACCGCGGGCAGGCCGAGGTAAAGACGACGCAGAAGATGAGCTAAAATAATCACTCAAAAAGCAAAAGTAATCACGAGCAAAATAATCACTCACGAAGAGCAAAAGAATCACGATCAAAAGTAATCACTCACGAAGAGCAAAAATAATCACTCAAAAAACAAAAGAAAGTACGAGCAAAAGTAATCGCTTATGAAGAGCAAAAGTAATCACTCAATAGTAATAAAGTGCTGAATATTACGAAAAATTGCTATCACTTTTGTAATCTAGAAACACTATGTATTGAATCGAACAGCAACGAGTGATTCTAGGCAAAAAGGACGACGACGGAAGTTCCTGCAGAAGACGAGCTTTTATGCAAGTAAAATTCGGAGATTGTGCAGGCTATCTGATTTCCTCTCACTTCTGTGAAGGGCTGTTGGCCATCATTTCTCAAACATCTCTTGTGGTATCATCGCCGTGCGCGGAAGGATGCGTAACACTATATTTAGATCATTAGTGGATGAGGGTAGCTTGAGCATGACCGCAAGATGAAAAGGACCGACCATGAGAGGAGAGGGATTCAAGGAATCGTAACCGTGAAATGAGCAGACCCCCTCGACAAATTTCCACGCTTTTTCTCATCCGTCGGTTCGACTTCTTCGCATGCCGCAAAACAGGAGAAGGGGGGCAGAGCTCGGCTGAATAGGCCCCATTTACCAAAGAGGTGGGCGGCACAGTGGCGTAACATTAAAAATTCTCTCTTTTATGCATGCCTTTTCTCGATAGGTTTCTGGGACAAGTCTGCAACGTAATTCTGGGAAGGAAAAAAATACCATGTTTCTTTTTTCTCGTAAATTGCATAATTAAGTGGATTAGTGGGAAAAATTGTTGTAAAGTAACAGTCAAATCTTTTTGATGTAGTAGAGTTACTTTTTTTTTTTTTTTTTTTTTTTTTTTTGCGTCACGGTCTGCTGAGAAAGATTGCTACTTTTTGTAAACATGTACTCTTATTTTTTTACTGTCCAGGCTTTAAAATAAAAGTTTATATTTATATAAGAGGTTGTTTTATTTTTAATGGAAATTCGTATACAGGAACTGACAACTAGAATTAATTTCTGGAATAAATTAAGTAAATAAAAATATTAATAAATGTTAATCTAAAAGAAATAAAAAGTAAACAAGGTTGGTTAAAGCCGATATTAAATTTAATTTATTTGGTGTTTCTATAGTTCACTTCTGTAAATGTCGTATAGAGAATATTGTATTCGTAAATGTATTCAAAAATACATAATTGTTTCTTTTTTTCTTATTCGCGAATGTCAGAAATTTTCCAAACAGCTTTCATAAGGTTAAATACCTTCAATCATTTCTGTAGTAAAAAAAAATTTGATAAAAAATTTTAAAAAAGTATGCATAAACCTGGGAAAGGGGCCTGATTTATTATGGTGCTGAATGCGTTTATATTAAGATCATAATTATCCTTAGCATTATAGCCTATGGTAGAGCAAAGTAATATAGTCTAGGTAACATATATAAGTAACAGTCTGCCATTTTCAAATCTTTTTGATGTAGAGTTACTTTTTTTTACTGTCACGGTCTGCTGAGAAAAATTGCTACTTTTTGTAAACATCTACAGCTTATTTTTTTTATTGTCCATGCTTTAAAATAAATGTTTATATAACAGGTTGTTTTATTTTTAATGAAAATTTGTGTATCCAGGAATAAATTAGGTAAATAAAAAATATTTAAGTAAATAATAAATGCTAATCTAAAAGAAATAAAAATAAACAAGGTTGGTTAAAGTAGATATGAAATTTGACATATTTACTCTTTCTATAGTTCATTTCCGAAATTGTCTTATAGAGAAAAATGTATTCGTTAATATATACAGAAATACATAATTGTTTCTTTTTTTTATGCGTGAATGCTAGAAATTTTTCTGATAGCTTTTAATCATTAAAAATCTTCAGTCATTTTTGCTGTAAAAACTAGTGATAAAAAGTATGCACAAACCTAGGAAAGAGGCATGGATTTATATAATGCAGTATATTTTATGTTATCATTTTATTTTAGCCTATAACTGTAATAATTTTTATGCTTCAGCTCCTTTTTCCAATAATAATAAAAAATATTAATATTTTTCGTATTAATGTTTTCAATAGCTTTTATGACATTCAAAATCTGATTAATATATTCTATCTTATAAAGAAAACAAAGATTTGATATGAAAAATAAAGAAAACAAAGATTTGATATGAAAAAACCATACATCCCTAATTTATGTTATTTATATCGATTATATTTCATTTATACGATTATTATAATTCGTCAGGCAATGAAGACATTTACGATTTTGCAGATAATACGATAAGATTCATTGATTTCACAAATCATTCAGGGTTTTATTTTTGAAAGTTCTTCACATTTCAAATTTACAAATAATAAAATTGTTAAGATTGTTAATAATTTTCGTATTAATTTTTTCAATAGTATTTATGACATTCGAAACCTGATTGTTTAAATGCACTAATGCAATATATTTTATAAAGGAAACAAAGATTTGTTTTAAAAAAAAATGCATACATCCCTAATTTATGTTATTTATATGAATTATATTTCATTTATGCGATTATTATTATTTGTCTTGCAATGAAGAACATTTACGATTTTGCAGATAATACGATAAGATTCACTGATTTCGCAAATCAGTCATGGTTTTATTTTTGGAAAGATCTCCACATTTCAAATCCATGAATAAAGAAAGATTGCTAAGATTGTTAATAATTTTCGTATAAATTCTTTCAATAGCAATTCCTGATTATAAAATGCATTAATATATTATATTTCAAAAAAGAAAACAAAGATTTGATTTAAAAAACGCATATATCTCTAATTTATATTAGTTATATGAATTACATTTCATTTATACGATTATTATTATTTGTCATGCAACGAAGACAGTTACGATTTTGCTGATGATACGATAAGATTCACTGATTTCACAAATCAGTCATGGTTTTATTTTTTTGAAAGATCTTCACATTTCAAATCCATGAATAATAAGGTTGCTAAGAGTATTAACAATTTCCGTATTAATTTTTCAATAGCATTTATGGCATATAAAATATACTTAATATATTATATTTTATAAAGGAAACAAACATTTGATTTAAAAAAAAAAAACATATAAATCGCCAATTTAAGTTATTTATATCAATTACATTTCATTTATACGATTATTATTATTGGTCATGCAAAGAAGACAGTTACGATTTTGCAGAAAATGCGATAAGATTTCACAAATCAGTCAGGGTTTTATTTTTGGAAAGTTCTTCCCATTTCCAATTCAGAAATAATGAGATTGCTAATATTATTAATAATATTCGTATTAATTTTTTCAATAGCGAAAAACCAATTAGCAATTATAAAATGCATTAATATATTATATTTTATAAAGGAAACAAAGATTTGGTTAAAAAACTCATACATTCCTAATTCATGTTATTTATATCAATTACATTTCATTTATACGATTATTATTATTCGTCATGCCATGAAAACATTTACGCTTTTGCAGATGATCCGATAAGATTCACTGATTTCACAAATCAGTCAGGATTTTATTTTTGGAAAGATCTCCACATTTCAAATTCACGAATAAAGAAGATTGCCACATCTCCAAAATACTACCCAAAGTGTTGCAACCATCTAAAATACACGTCTGAAGACTGCTTCCAAGCAAGCATGCACAGGGTTACGAAACGAAACGGAAGGGTCTCATCAAATCTGTCACTAAAAACTCTTATGGCTATTTTTTTCCGCTTCCTTGTTATTGATAGCGGTACAAGAAGAGCCACAGAAGAAGAAGAGACTTCGGGCGTCTCAGTCATACCGCCCATGAATCAAAAACTTTATTTACACAGCTACCCCGGCTACCGAGTTATGCGCAATCTTTCCGTCCAGTCCTCGAGTCTGTCTGTTCCGAGACAGGACCTTCGATTTATAAACTAATCGCTACTACGATTAGCTTCGCCAGCACTTACTAGCGAATTGTTTATTTTCCAGATTTCTGGAAACTTAATCTCAGCATTTGTTGATCGCGCCAACCCTTACGGATCTCTAAAGATAAACAAGATTGGAAAAGTGTAATTATGCGCTTCGCTTAAGATTCCTATTTTTAAGTTCTATCGTCTTATTGAAAATTTGTGAAAATTCTCTAAGTTGCTCACTTGAGAGAACAAAAGCTCCTCTCATTTTTTTTCTTCAAATTTTGTTACATCTTTATTGCAGTAAATTGATGTATTTACAGATAAGGCTCCTTTTTTTTTTTTAAACTTTTTACTAAAATAAAATGTTTGAAATATTTAGATAAAATAATTTCTAATCTTTCTAATGATTTTTTTAAAGAAGATTTGTCAATATACATCATTTCGCAGAAACCTTGACGAATGTTCCAGATCACTATATTTTTTTGTTTGTTTTTGCTTACAATAATTGTAAAGTTAATCATATCGAATTAAAGAATTCATGAAATCTTTAAAAACAAGTAATAATAAGTATAAAGGTGTTAAAATTTTTGTACGGAATATGAAATTTTTTTGAATTATTCACAAGAAAATTTTTAATTATAAATTATTTTCCCATCACATGCTAAAAACTTCTTAAACTTTCAGTCAATTTCATGAAAATTTTCAAAATACCTGTATGATATTATTTTAAAATTTATGTAAACTAAGAGTTCACTTTATTTTTTGTAAATTACAGTATGATTGAGCCCTGTTTTCCAATGTCATGGTTTTATTTTGGAATAAAACTACTATCAAATATGGATTTTCTAAAATTCTGAGCACTTTTCAAAATCAGTAATTTGGCTGATGTGTACAGTATTTAAAAAGTATATATATATTACTTTATTTTATCTGGACATACAAACAGTACTAACCATAATTCCTTTTTCGAAGTTCAATTTTATCCTATTATAATTCGTTTATTACTCTCTAGCAGCGAAATAAAGGAATTTCAGTTTACTTCAGATCAGGCTAATGTGAATATCTTTCCTGTTCTATTCTCATATAAGCTAAACTTATATCATTATATATGCACTGCATAATCAAATATAGTTGTCATTTACTAAGAATATTTAATGTAAAAAATTGAAAGATCGGGTAAATAATTCAAACCCATCAAACAAAGTTTTATATTTAGGATTGATGTAGAGTGAAAATTAAAATTGGGTGGTATGCCATTTCAAATATGCGAATTTGATCTGGAAGAGAATCATCTTTTATTTCTAAATATATACATACATATACATTCAAAACGGATATGAATTAATGCCAGAATCGCAGGATAGTGGTAACGTGCAGGAGGGTTGAGGTTCAAATCCTCTAATGGCATTGTTGTAGACACTACTTTCAGACACAAGGATACTCGATGTCATTTGTGACATTGCATGTAAAAGCACCTTGAATCGATGGATAGCCTACCTGGTCAGAGTTTTCTGGGTTTTCTCTCATATGACATCAAATGTGAAGCAGTTACCCTTAAAAGTCTTGCTATAAATTACTGCCCTCATCTCAACACCCGTTGGTGGGCTGTTCGTGGTACACAGGAGGCCCACTGTCGTATCACCATCACTTTCTAACTGGTAGCGGGCTACATAGGGTAGGGACTACAAAGCACCGGGGTACCGGGGTGATATGTTGAGAAAAAAAAAAAAAAAGGGATATAAACTAAGTAATTACATTTCTATGCTTTAATTAATAAAAATAATAAAGTACTATTAAGGGTAAAAATAATAAAAATTGAACGAAAAAGAAGCAATCAAACTTAATACAGAAATACTATTTGTGAGATTTGAGAAATTAGTAGATTTGGTGGAGATTGTAGCAGAGACTTTCACATCGGCAATTCAGTCTTCCGCAATTTTTTTTTTTTCCAATAAGACGTATAAACGTACAGAAATTAGCTCTAAAAGTTTTTGAAAGAATTTATTCCCTTCCCTCCATAACTCTACAGAACAACGTTGACCTTTCAAAATGCTGATTATAAGGATGGTCAAGCAGTTAATAAGAGCCCAAGGAAGAAAAAAGGCTACATAATTACCATTTAGAAAATTTAAGCGAAAAGCAATAATTTTTAGCAAATAATACATTTTAATAAAATAAGTATTGTTTGGAATTATGTAGTCTTCTCGCAGTCGATTATTAGCCACATCTCCCCATAACTAAGTCAATCGTATGCAATTATCCATTTAATATTTCATCATAAAAATTCTATTGTAATATTCTGATTTGCACAAACTCGGAGTCAAGCGGGTTTTGATTTTTCATTGCTTTTTCTTAAGACTATTTACTGAATTATTATTTGAATCATAAAGTGAGTAATTTTTTATATCTATGTAAGCTTTTTATTACTTCATTTAATTCTTTTTCGGTGTTAAATTTCAAATTTAAGTTTTTACTTTGTTCGAATTGCTATTTTCTAAGTTTTCCTTTTATTCACAATTTTTTATTATTATTTTGGCTTCATTGATAATAAAATATTACCCCTATAACAAAATAACTACCATAGGAACATTATTGAAGCTCCATTAATTAATGTGTTCTATGATTATAGAATCATTAAAAGGAAATTTTAATTCAAAGTTAGTATTCACGTTTTCTTAATCCTTAGCTACTGGTCTATTTTTTAATCACTTTTTATCATTAAATTACTTATTAATCTCCTTGCGATTTGTTTTCTAAATTTGGCTTGTTAATTTCATCTCTTCTACTGTGTTTTGATTGTGAAAATCTTCAACATAATTTTTTTTTCCTTTGAGGTCAAGAATTTTTTTTTTTTTTCGATTCTAAATTTCTCCTGCGAGTAAAAGTGGAAAGCTTTTTGAATTTTTTTTTAAAGAAAAGTGGCTTTTATCAAAATAATTGCGAAATATTTTAGAGGGTGAGAGATTTTAGAAGTGGGCAACCAAAAAAAGGCTAAAAGAACTGCATTTTATGGAATATTTTTTTTTTCTTTTTTTTATATTATATTATATCTAAAATTTTCTTTTTTTTTCCCTTAGTTTAGAAAACTAGCGTTTTTCTTCATCATTTGGCCCCAATTAAACGAAATTTATTTGTACTTATATGGTAAAATGTATACAACTTATACGAAGCGATTTTTAGTCAACTAACTAATGCGTAACTTCTGGGTTACTAAAGTTAAAATGTGAAAAAAAAGTGAAATATGAATTAAATAAATACACTCATGTCCATAAATTAAGGATAATTCAGAATCACACAGAAATTGAACTCTAAAATAAAAATTTCACCTGTAGAATTATCACACACATCTTCAAGAAGAATATGCAAATTACAGGAAACCACCAGATGGCGCGGATAGTACGTCACAATGACGAGAGTGTAAGAGAGGGGTATATAAGGAATGGTGGCAAAGAAGTAAAATTGTTCACAAGCGCTTTAAAAGCCTTTCAGTGCAATAACCGCATAGTTTTGGCACAAAGGAAGCATTTGGATGATTTTTTATGTGGTAGAATTATCGGACGACTGGAATGTGAACGTACCCAGCTGGAAGTATCCGAGGAACTTGAATCGCCCAGAGTGTCATCTCCAGGCTTTGGCAACGATTCCAAGATGATGGTGATGTGAGTAGATGTTACAGCACAGGTCGCCCCCGAATTACAACGCCGAATGAGGGCCGGTATTTAGCAGTTACTGCCAAAAGAAACAGACGAAGCACAGCATCAGACCTGTCTCGTCAGCTCTCTTCAGCTACCGGTAAGACAGTTTCAAGGCAGACCGTGTACAGACGCTTAGGGCACGTTGGTCTATATGCTCGTAGGCCTGTAAGATGTGTTCCACTAACCGCAACTAACTGTCACCTGCGATTAACCTGGAGTAGAGAGCATGCATTGTGGACACCGCGACAGTGGTCTGGTGTGATGTTTTCCGACGAGTCCAGGTTTAGTTTGCAGTTTGATTCTCGCCGGACTTTCATATGGAGAGCTCCAGGTATCCGTTACCACCAAGAAAACACCATTGAACGACACCGTTACGGTGGTGCAGGATGGTTCGTTTGGGGAGGAATTATTCTTCGTTCCAGAACTGACCTGCATGTTCAGAGTGTAACGATGACAGGCCACATCTATCGGGATGTCATTCTGGAACAACATGTACGTTTGTTTCGGGGCGCCATGGGTGCTGAATTTCTGTTTATGGATGACAACGGCCGTCCTCACCGTGCAAACATTGTAGACGAATGCCTTCAAATGGAGGATATCACCCGTATGGATTGGCCAGCATACTCTCACCGGACTTGAATCCAATAGAGCATGTGTGGGATATGCTTGGCCGACGAATTGCAGCCCGTCAACCCCCACCCACCTGTCAACCGGAACTTCGGAGGGCATTGCTTGATGAGTGGTGTAATATTCCCAAGATCAGATTGATAATTTGATACTCAGCATGACTAGGCGTTGTAAGGCCTGTATTGCATCGTCCGGGAGACATACCCCATATTAACTATCATACTAACCATGTTATACTGTTTTTGTAAATAGGTTCTTTTTTGAAATTTGCTCCAGGAGTAAAAATCGCAATTTTTATTAATTATGTCAAACATATAGCATCTTTTTTGCTCTTTACTTTTTGTTTAATAAATAGACTTTACAAATAAGTCAAATTTGTTTTGCTTCTGTTTCTTTCATTGCCTGAACTTCATTATCCTTAATTTATGGACATGAGTGTACATTAAATCCAAAATCAAAATAAAATAAAATGAGCAAATCTGAGATGAAATCAAGATATTAAATCTAAATTTTAAGTTTAAGCAAAATACTCTTCGTTAATTTGTTAAAAAATATTCAGTTCTATTTTATGTTTCATTTATTAAAAACATTAATTTAACTGTGAAAGAACCAATTAGAACTTTTCCATGGTTTTTATTTACGCATTATAGCATCAAAAATGTAATGCATTCTGAGGAAAAATTCCATTCTCCATTATCATTGTTTTCAGGCTATATCAAAACAAAGTATCAATTATTTTTATTTTATACACATAAGAGGATAAAATAGTAATGATTAATAACTATAATTAAAAGAGTACATGATTCTTGAACTACTCGTAATACAAAAGAGTGATTTTTACTTTTAAGAATTACAATTTTTTTTTTTTTTTATTTAAAAAGTATTCGCATTCATGTTTCAGATGTTAAGAATCTCTTTTAATTAAAGAATAATTTTTTTTTATTCTTAGAATTTGAAGGTGTTTTTAAGAAGCTCCAATATGTGTATTCAATAGATTATAAAATAATATTGAAGTTTCAAGTTTCAATTTTTAATATGATAAATACAAATATAGCTTGGTTCTTTCTAGTCCCGGCGGTGCCATGGACGTTTGTAGTGGTTCGAATCCACTTTAAAACCGAAGGTTCCGGTCTAATATGACTACTACAACTACTACTTACATCATTGGCTACCATGCATATGTGATGCATGGGAGCATAAGGATGGAATACAAAACAGCAAAACATTAACTCATAACAATGACAAAAAATTGCATCAAAATTGTGACTACATAAAGATAAAAGAAAATGAGTCGCTGGATGCCAATTGCATCAACCCCTAGTCCGCCAATATCTACCGTATAAGTTTTCTTGATTCAATGAAGAACAACTTAGCAAATGATCTTTGTCCATCTCAGGGCTCTGGTTGCTCAAAGGACTGTTATATACGCCAATGCTGTGTAGAGGGTTTAGCAAGACAATCATGTCCAGGAATGTTTGTTCATACTGCTCATATCTTATTATTTTCCTAAACAATAAGTCCTCTTTCTGTTTTAGAATGCATTTATTTGTGGTAATACAACTTCATAGTCTACTCTAGAGTTCCATTTCAATTTTGAAAATTTCTATGTTATATATTTTTAAAGTAATAAATTAATCAGGTTAGAGATAAAAATGAGAAACAAAGATAGAAGAAAGACAAGATCCAGAATATATATACAGAAATTGTTTTTTGCATCCAGAAATGAAGCTGCAATAAATATTTCATGATATTTCAACATTTTAATTTGTTAACTTGTCTGACATCTTCTGCTCCTCCAGTTTTTTAACCCTCAGCAAAATCTGAAAATCTTTTCTTGAAAACTCTAACATCTTTTTAAATTTTAATAAATGGGCATGTGATGAAAATTCTGCAGAATCCAAGTTGTGATCACAAAAGAGACCATGATCTAGGCAGCCCTTCCTGATTAAGGGAAAACCAGATGGTGAGGTGGGGCAGAAGAGCTGGCTTGCTAATCTCCCAATCCATTTGATGAAGATATTGTAATTATTGAAACAGTAAAAAAAATCAAAGTGATAGGTGTAAGAACTTCCTATAATATGAATACTCCTGTTCAGAATACAGGACAAGTCATATTTCGCCAAAAATTTCAACCCGGCTTCTTTATAGGCGTTTTTTAAGCCGTATGGATCATCTTCCTGGTCACCATGGCGTAGGGGATGATCATGATTCAATGACGGCAAACGGGAAGAAGATCGCGTCCAGGTTGACGCACGTCGTTTAGAATACAACGGTTTCTTAATGAAAGCATGGCTGGCCATACCAGATTCAAGCTATCTTCTTTTATTGTCTCATTTATTTGTGTCAAATCCTTTATTGTGTATATGTGATAAAAAGCTCTTTCCATTGTATTTATATCCTATTATTGTGTTTGTGTCATTTATTTACCGTGAGTAGCATTTTTCCGGTAGTGTTTTTCAATGGGATTCTGGCTTCTTTACCTCTCTTCAAGTTTGTACGTTGATTTTCCATAATACATACACAATAAACATCATAACTGTAAAATAAAAGAATCTAAAAGCCAACATATTAAGGATCCACCATACATTCTCACAAAAAACTATAACCTTGAACTCAAAGTTATAGACCATCCTTTGAAGAATGGGTTGGACCCTTACGTTAGACTTTGGATTTTGCACTTTTCGGCCGTTAGATTTTGGAACCGATAATGGGAGAGTGAGAAAGAGAAAAGGAGCTTGCGGAGTTGAGTGAAAAGAATTCCAGGCAATACCGAAGGTATAACAGTGGAGAGAGAAGAGCTCAGGGAGTATGGAGAGTACAAAGACCCTTAAACGAGTTTACTTTTTACGATTTTGTAAAATTTGTTATATAATTGTGTTTTGTGGGTTAAATGTTGCAGTTGCGCAGTGCTGTCATTGCAATTATAATAAATGGCGAGCTAAATACAGTGTTTTATTTTCAGAAATAATTTAATTTTTATCCATGAAAAACACTGAATGAAGACCACATGCATATCCAAGCCCTAACCTTTACTATAAGTGTGGTTTTTTTTTTTTTTTTTTAAATTTTAATTGTGTAATAGTAAAAACCGAGTTCACACAAATTCAAACCCAACATGCATGCAGTATGAACATAAAACATTTGGAAAACGAACAAATTTTTAAAAATATATATATATATAAAAGGTATTCATACTTATAAAATTGGAAATCCGTGTATTTCAATGTTGCAATGGGAAAAAAATATTTTTCTTAAGAATGCGTGATAGAATGACAAAGCATTCAAAGTACAAGATTGAGGTGAACAATAAGAAATAACAAGTGTTAGAGAAGCCGTTTAGAAATACAGCATCATTAGTCACATTGTTAAAATAATGTAAGGAAATGGAGTATCGTGTGAACATTTAAGTGTCTTAAGCATGAAACAAAAAGATGTAAAAATAAACATTTTGTAAAAAATAAAGAAAATATCCAGATAAATGTAAACAAATTCATACGATGTCATTATTAAAGGGCTAAAAAAATGCGATAGAATGTCATGCAGAAAGGCAAAAACCTAATAATATGTTCCATATATTTTTTGCATTTATTTATTTTTAATATATAATCTTCTTATCAAAAGAAAAACCTTCAGAACTTTCATAATTCCCATTACATTTGCACTAAGTGGATTGGCGGATTAAGTGATATTGAAATTGATTAAAAGAAATTTGAATGATTTTTAAATAATAAACAGGTCATTAACAATGTTATGAACTTTTTATTTGAAATTCTTTTGCTGTATGACTAGAGATTTTAAGTGAAATCGATTCAGCTATTATTGTTTACTTACCCATTAAATTTCATTACAAACACTCTTATTAGTAAAAAAGAATTACAGCTTAAAAATAATAAATTTAAACGCTTAAATGTTGTTTCAAAACAAGATTTAACTGCTAAATCACACAATCACCATTCATAACCCAATGATTTTTACTACTTTTCTAACGATTGAAAAACAAAAAACAATTTTTAATTTAAACTTATTTAAAAACTAAATTGGTTTATTTAAAGTATGATAACGTAGGTTAACCTGCTAACAATCCGGCACTACAATCCATGTTGGACCACAGTCGTCTGCCTTCTGACAGATTCTGAAACAGGAGATAATTTTTATGTGGTAGAATTGCCTGCTATGTAAAAACTAAAAGATGTTTGCCCTTCTCCCAACGCTCTACAGTCATATTAGACTGGGACCTACGGTTAAAAAGGGATTCCAAGCCACTGCAAACATCCATAATAGCGCCGCTGAGACTCGAACCTTTGAAGCTGTGGCACCGAGCGCCAGAGAGCTAATCATGTAACCATTACGCCCCAAAAATGATACTAAGGATCTAAAACATAATATTCATAAGAATTTAAAGTACAAAAATACAATTTAAAATATGAAATTTAAATATAAAACAAAGTATATCGACTGACATAGTATATATTTTATGTAATGTCAGTAACAAATACGAGGGCGATTTTAAAAATAAGGTGACAAGCTTTTTAGGGATAAATTTTATTTCACCGGTATATATACGGATATACTGTTTTAGCACTGGTTAAACATAACCACCATGTTTGTCCATCGTTAATTACACCTTACAACTTCTTCCGGCAGTACACCTAAGTGTTCATTCCTGCATGTAAAAAATTAAACAACAATCATAGAACTTGATGGTTTGAGGAAAGCATCATTATAGGTAGATCAGTGATTCTTAACTTAAAGCACGCTTAATGTCCGAGATACGCACATGTGAAAGCTCTTTGGCTATCCTTTTGTATTGATGTCTATTCTAGAATACACAAAACGGGAATACTTACTTGCCTTTCAGTCTTTTACTGACAAATTTCAGAATGTGTTTCAATATTCAGTCTTCGAGGGAGGACACTTCTATTATCTATATGGTACATCACACACAGAAAATAATGCCCAACCTTGAACAGTCATATTAGACCGGGACCTACGGCTTAAAGTGGATTCGAACCACTACACATGGCACCGTCGGTACTCGAACCCGAAACCTTTGGAACAGAGCGCCAAAACTCTAGTCACTCGGCTTACACGAGCAACTTAGGGCTAACCATCAAATAATTTAGGGTAATGGTTTTTTTTAACATGTTGAACCAAAATTTATCATTGAATTATCACAGAACGTACCGTTTTTCCACAAAAGGGCATCATTATCCTTCACACACATTGGAAATTTTTAAAAAGCACCAAGGCTCCTGAGCAACTTTGGTAAATCAAGGATTTTTACGAGTATTGTACGTTGCTATTAATACTTTTCGAATCAGGATAACTACGACTAACCTGATCGAAGATGCTGATATTCTCCAGAGGGCACCGCTACTGAGAAAGATACTAGACTGGCACGAATTATTTTTACGTGATTCGCCTTCCCTCGTGGTTTTTCGTTTTCGTTTATTTTATGTTTAATAATATAGTCGTTGCGATTGTGTTAGCTGTCGTGATAGCTTTTGTTACATTGGTACTGAGTTTGTTATAAAGGAACAATCGAAGCTTGTGGGAAATGTGTACTTAACCTACTTCAGGTTAAAGCTTGGGGACCAATAAAAGATACGTTAAATTTTTTAGAAGATTTGAGGAAACTGACACAAGGGAATATAAGTCTTTCGAGAAATGCTATGGAATGTAAAGCTGTTCCTATGGTGTATGTAAAATTTTATTCATGCGAGTTTCGTAGACCCATAAAAATATTACCCCACTACCATTGCATATAAAATTTGAGCTCATGAAGCAATTTGTAAAAGCAGTTTCAAAAACTGAGACTTGTTTTCCATACCTATGCAAAAAAATCTCTTTTGTCAGATGCAAAGCTGAAATAAGTCTTTGCTGGCCCTGACATGAGAAAATAGATGCATAATCGTAACATTGAAAGTATAATGAACACAAAAGAAAAAGATGGATTTAATTTTGGATTTACTAGTTGGGACAGATTTTAAAGAAATTTTGTGTGTGTGTGTGTTTTGTGTTTAAGTTCTTAAATCTAAATCTTCTAAATCGTAACGGCGATTATGTTGAAAAATAGAAGAACTCGAGTCTAATATGATATTGGAGGTTCATTTCGACAGTCACAATTTAATTTTTTTATTTTTTTGAATCTGAATATATTTACATACTAAACTATTTTAAAAATTCTAAAATTCAGAAGAACACTATTTGGTTTAAAAATATAATCTAGACTGTTTTCAATTTCAAAATTCTAATCGTGAAAATCCACGATTAGCATTTTTTTTTTTTTAAAGTTTAACAAATTCATAAACTTGTAAAAAAATAAGAATAGTTAAACGTACTTACTTGTGTAATGATGTTTGAGCAGTAAATGACTAAAACTTTCATCTGTGATGGTGAAATATCTTACAATTCCTCCTTGGAAAAAGAATGTAGGAAATCATCGAGGGCAGAACTTCACACGCAAATATAATTTCAAGAAACGCAAAGAGCAGTCGTGCAAATCATCTTTCACCACTTTATTGTTCAAAAATAAAATAAATTTCTTGGGAGTGTTGTTTCGTATACAGTTAAGAAACAAATATAAAATGTTTCTGAACTTGAAAAAAAAAAAATCATTTTATCAAACACTAAAATTTAAAAGCTGTCAATTTGGCTGGACTTGACTTTTTGAGATTTATGATCGCCAAAGACTGTTTTATCTCGATTTATCTAATTGCTTTCTTAATAATATTAAGGTAAAAGAAAAGAAGAAAAATTTGCTCTACCAGATCGTCATCATCAGCGGCGCAACAGCCCCATGGTGGGCCAGGCCGTCTGCCTACTGCAGTTTTCGAGACGAGAGATGTTTTCTTTTACGGGATAGGACTGTCAGCCCAACCCTCTACAGTCAAATTAGACCAGGCAGTCTATTCCGCACCACTACAAACATCCATGGCACCACCATGATTCGAACCCGAAATCTGTGGCACCGAGCGCCACTCACTCGGCTCTCAGACTCCGTTCTACCAGATCACAATAATTAAATAGTGAAATTATAAACAGACTTGATCATAAAGGCAATCTGAAGAAGTCCACTGTTTTCGAGATTACATTACTTTTCATAAGAAATTTGTTATTGTTGAAACTTTGTAGTAAGCATCTTTGGTCAGATCAAATATCTTTAAAATGCTTTAGAGTTTTTACAGAAAGTTCTTTGTGACCATTTTTGAAAATTTAAATAAAATATGTTGCTCAAATTATAGTATTTTGCAGCACAAAAGCGAAGGAGTTAAAAAAAAAATCTATTCAGTTTAGCTTTGGAAACATGGATTTCAACTGGAATCGAAAGAGTAACATTTCCTTTTGACTTGAAGGTAAAAGTTGTTGAATAGGTTTAATGCTGTTTAAATAAGTGAAGTCTTTGGCAGATTTGTAACTTAATCATTGATCTTTTATTTATTTTTATTGCCATCTTTTTTTAACAATACAATCTTCAGGGATATTCAATCTAAAATGATCATGTCTGGTATAGATTTAGTTAGAGTCTATTAATTAACTTTCTTCAATGACCTGGAGTTCCAGATGAATACAATAGCTAACATTTTGTTTTCGAGAATTTTCTTTCTTGACATCCAAGTAGTTTGATGACTCGTGTAAAAGGAAAGTTCCAGTTTTTGATCATTTGAAGAACTGAAAGACTATTCGTAATTGTGAGCTGTTAAAAGGTGTCTTCAGACTGTCAAAAATAGCTTCTCTTATAAAAGCGATATTGCAAACCAAAAATCCTCCCAGCTGAAAAGTACCCAAAAAAGTGTTGATTATTGTTATTGAGTGTTTGAAGTAAATTTTTGATCCACCTTTTGCTAAAATAGTTTCGTCTTTATGATATTCAAAAGATTCAATAACATGAGATTGGTAACTGATGTAGTAATTGTTTTATTTGAATGGGTAAGTCATCTAAATGAGGTGTGATTTTCGAACGTTTTCCAATTGAAGGCAGTTTGGGAATTAAAAAAATATGTGTATATTTACATTATCTAAAAGTTTTGCAAAAGTGTCTTTTGGGAATTAAGAAGTTTCAACCTTAGGTAGAGTTTCCCAGTTCTAAGATATCTAGGAAGAGATGGCTCGAAAGAATTTTTTTTTTCTTGAAAAAGCGTTCTATCAACATGAATTACCTTTGAAATAGTGGGAGTTGGTAGCTTTTTTATGCAAAATAGATGTTGGAATCTCTTTGGAAAGTTCTGTTGCAAAATGTAACGCTAGATGGTACATAATATTAAGTCTTTGTAGATCGCTATGGCTGGAGGAATTAAATATAGGAGATTCATAATCAAGTATCCTTTGAATTATATAATTTCTATTCTAATGAGGTACCAGAAACGAAAACCACATGAATTTGCAATTATTTTTTCGAGATATTTAACTTTTCACGGTTTATTTTTAAATATAGGAAATACTATTTGAAAGGGAGATTATGTGGTAAAATACATCTAAGGGTCTTTGTATTTTTCATGGAATGTTGGTACTGTAACTTTGCAGGCATTGGGTTAGAATTTATTTTTATTCGAAAAAATAATTGCTTCACATTTTTGTTGTTTAAGTCCGAGATTCAACGTGTCATACCATTGTATGATTTTTAGAAATGACAGAAGATTAGTAAGGGCTATTCGAACCTTTAGTCACTACTACATTAAAATATGCCGTTTGCATACACTAACTGAGGGTTCATAATGATAAAAGTAATTGAAAAAAAAAAACACATCAGTTAAAGACTAACAGAACTAAAAAAAGCATTTCTAGTTTATTGTGGATAAAAAAATTATTACAGATGAATGCCATCTTTACGGAAAATCAAAAGGAATAAATTTTGTGACAGATGGTATAATAAAATATGATACAAAAAGTTTTACCCTGTTGAATCGATCAGTGATTAACGAATTATCAGTAATGCGAATGATCTTGTTATCTGGATGCTTATTTCTATTATGAATAGATTTTATTATTTTATAAAGTTTACCATTGGAGCCTGCAGAATCGCAGGAAGAATTCCAATACTTTAGTGTTGTGACTTAAGACTAACTAAAATGTTTCTATAAATGATCCAGAGATCTTGAGAAAGAATTGTTCTGGCCTGATGTAAAAGTTTCCTTTTAAGTTGCAGAAACTTCTTGCATTGTGAATTTCATCAAAGTAGTAATGATTAATAAAATATTGTATAATTTTTATTGTTTTTATACAAAATGAAAGCATATGAAAAATTAAAAATTTTCCTGAATATGATCCGAAGATTATATTATATTCTTCTTTGTGTAATTGGTAGAACAGTTAGATTGGTAAATAATGCTTTTCATTTGGATCAGAGTTCATATAGATATTATCACTGCCAATGATCCGGATAGCTATCTACTCTAGCAATGGGAATGTCAAGAAGAAAGGACGAAGATGAAGTAATATAGATTTTTTTTTTTAAGCTTGTGTTGAGAATGTTTAAACTATTTCTTAAAGTCCAGTTGATGAAAGTTTCAGAACTGCTAATAGTAGTAAAACTTAAAGCTGGATGCTTAATATTAAAGTCTCAAAGTATAATAAAAGTGAAGAAAATTTGATGATAAACCAGTTCTTGCCATTTTGTCGTGATTTGGCATTTAGGGGGAATAAATGATGACTATCGTAAATACTTTATGAGGGAAATGATTTATAATAGCCTGATTTTAATTTTCTGATGCGAAAAGTTGATAAAATTTAACAATTTGTAAGGTATTTTGTAATACATCTCTTCATTCGTTGTCAATTCAGCGTGCTATGTAAATTATTTTAAAAGGTCGCCGAAATAAAATATCCGTATATTTCGTAATCATATACGATTACGAAATGTCTCATATATAAGAAAACTTGAACTGAGAAAAAGTCTGATTCTTCGTGGAGATTTTTTCTTTTTACTCGAACTTTCCAGGAATTCATGTAAAATATGCATTTCATTTTTTATCAAAGTGGATAGAGAAAAGTAATTTGTAATAGTAAATTTATAATAGAAGGTGAATTGTCGAATTCTTGTAAAAATTCAAATTCTATTTTATTTTCTACTTTGGGCGTTTCTTTTTTGTCTTTGATACTTGATTGGTGTAAGATGGAGAGTTTTTTCATTGTTTATCCAAGTAATGTTGTTAAATTTCCTTCGAACTTCTTGATTCATTCCTGAAAAGGTATGCCATGTACCAGTTATCTGTATCATTTGTTGTGTTTGTGATGTATGTTGTTTGAATATTTCTTCCTTCCTTGTTTGAATATCTCTTTCTTACAACTGTATGTTGTTTTGATCTCCTCCTTTGTGACATAAATTGGATGCATACTTAATGCTTGTAGTTTGAATTTAGATGAAAATAGTGCCTCCTTTTTCTGAGCGGCTTGGTGGTCAATTAGCTAGCCCTCCGGCCTTTGGTACCACAGTCTTCAGGTTCGAATCCTGGGGTGGCATGGATGTTTGTTAGTAGCTCAGAATCCACGTTAAACTGTGGGTCCCAGTCTAATTTGCATAAAGTATGCACAAAATGATCACACAAATCAAATTAAACTTGTTGTTGGTTGAGAAAAGCAATGGAGAAGGAAAGGCATCTTGATAGGTATTGTAAAGTAAGTTATTGTAGGAAAAGGAGAATATTTCAGCAAAGTGCTATAAAAATCTTTACAGAAATTGAGTATTAATTTAAAATTTAACATTCGAATCAAAACGTTGAAATTTGTTTGCTATAGAAACTGGAGACACAGTGGTCTTAGAATCTGAAGACTTAGCTGTATATCTTTTATTAGGTTTAATAAATAAATTTGGATTGGATTTGAATGAGTATTTTTTTGACTTTTTGGACATTTATCGTCGAGGAGGGCTGAGATAAATGATGAAAATCAGAGCATTGCTCATGGTCAGTAAGTTTGTCAAGTAGTGAAGACGTCCTTTCATCAAGTTCGTCCATTCTTGCAGCATAAATATCACCATATTCACGTCTATGAAGTTCCAAACACACTTCTACATATCAGGGGTTTGAGTATCCTAAAACTGAAGGGAAACTAGATTATCGCAGTGATCTTGGATTGCAGAAAGAAAGGCTCTGAGAAGAAATAGTCGCTCCTACACCTTCGTCTACAACTGGTTTCCCTGTTATTTGATTTGAAACTGTTAATCATACTAAGATGACAGCTAATACTATTATAGTTTATTGAATATATTTATATGATTTTTACTTTCATTGACCCCTATTAGTGCCTATTATATTAGAGATCATTGAATATAAAGATTTTTTTTTTTTCACATCCAAATTTCGTATTCCCAAAGGGTCAGTGGACTCCTTTTATTAAGAACTTATATTGTAAAGCATGGTTTTTAATATTTCTTGGTACCAAATAATGTGATGGTCACATAATTCCATCGCCTGTGAAAGGGAAACCATGAACCATTCCTCTGAACAATATTTAAAATGGGTAAAATAAAGTTTTGAGCCTATAGATGCTGAAGAATCTTGAAACAATGATGTGATATTCCTCTTCAGTATATTAAACAAAAATTAATGTCTCTAAGAAATATAGGATAATTTAAATCTTATTACTAAAATATACCAAAGTGAACACATGTTTTTTTTTTTTTTTTTTAAATAAGAGCTCTTAATTATGAAAAAGTATTTCATTATATATCATCACTCATATCATGCTAGATTTGCAATTGTTTCTGATTTTTAAAAAAAAATTCTATATTTTTATTATTTTTACTAGTTTTATTTACCTATATTCTTAAATGTAACAAACATCTATAACATACTCACATAATACATAAACTATTTTTATTAAAAATAATTTTAAAAGCAACCCCAGTTCAATTCACAAAAAAACGATAATTACTTTCTTCAAAATTCTACTAATAATATATCATTATATTACTTATGAAGGTAATGAAGATACTGTTGCAATCTGTTGTATGCATTCATAAGAGAAGAATTTAATGTTCTAAGATTATTGATACTGATTTGGATCATTTTTCTTTTCTTTTTATTGGATTATTGATTTGATCAAACACTGAAGGGTAATAATTATTTTTCGCGTTAAGATTAGGGAATCTTAATGAGAAAAATTATTACCCTTTCTTGAACAAAGCTCGCAGACCTACAAGGTATCCGTGAACCCATGTTCAAGAAGCAATGCTGTAAATATAAGCAAGCTTTATTAAAACATCATCTCAACTCAACATTTTTATCAATAAATTTTCTAGTAATTAAATCTGAAGTGAACTGAAATCATGTACTTTCTTTTTCTGAATTTTTTGTTATTATTTACGCTGTGCAATCGTTGTGTACCGTGTTTCGTCCGAAAGTGTCAATTTGTTTTGGTGTAATATAGGTGATCGGTTCTGCTCTAAATGTGACTTTTTAAAAATCCTTTATTTTATTGGAATCATAACTACAGTACTAAGATGGCTCCTTATCCAGAGGAAATCGATGTATTTTCTGCGCCACATTCAAGAATGAAAGCTTTGGTAGATGTTTATTTAGAAAAGGTATTTTCATTTTTACACCCTAATATTATGGTTCTTTTTAATTGAATATACTTCCATGTCTTTATATATTTTGACATTTTTTTATATTAGGTTTTCAATCTGTTTCTCAAAAAAATCATAATCTGCATTTTGCTTAGTGTAAAAACATCAATATTGCTCTTTTTAATTATGTATAAAAATCAATTTAGCATGCATTATGTTTATAATCTTCAAATGTATGTAAACCGTGTATCTGTGTATATTGTTGAGTATTATACATAATATGCTTTGAGAACATTTCAATTTTTCCTATAGTTAATCTTTTGATATATACGAATGAAATATTCAGTTGTAAAATATTTAATATTCTGAATACAACTAAATTTTGATTACCTTTTTATCTATTTCATTTTGAGTATTATATGTATATTACATCTGCCTATATTCTTGCTAAGCATATTATATATATTGACATTTATACAAAATTCATCTTAATGCCAATGTATAATTTATCATCAAACCAGTAATTTACTCCATTTCTTAGTAAAAATTATGTAAAAACTTTATTAGTACCCTTAAATTTTTAATGATGTCTTGTTTAGTTGTAAGCATAGTAGTTCTAATTTTTCCAATTAATGTAACTTTTCTTAATTTTTTTCTTGGTTGTGAAATACTAGAATATTAAAATGAAAGATTTTAAAGTATTAATTAATTTATTTTAATATCATTTTCATTTTTTAAAAAAATTTCCAAGGAAATTAATTTTTAACCAACATTAATAAATCAACTTTGTTCAATTTTGACTTTATTATGAATTCATTGATTTGTCTGCTCATGTTTTTATTTATTTTTTTTCCTATAGCGACTGAAATTCATTTATTAATAAATCTATAAATTAATTATTAGGTTAATCAATATTAAATATAGCAGTGCTACATTATATTGCACATATTTGAAGACGAAAAAATGTGCTGTTCTTAAAGCTTGATGTTTATATTTTTTAAAAAGTTATGACTTTTTCCTAAAAGAGATTCATAAAATATCCAAATTGTTATAACGAGATGCAATATGGTGACGAGTTATTTTAATTAAGCTTTGTAAAATTTTAGAAACATAAAATGATGATGTATAAGTGGTGTTTGTAGGGATTTAGAATCCGCTTTAAACTGTAGGTCCTGCTCTAAAATGATTGTAGAGCATTGGGCGTAGGGCTGACAACCCTACCCCATAAAAACAAAACAAAAATTCTGTCTTGAAATCTGCCAGTAGGCAGACAGTCTTGGCCCGCCACGGGGCTATTGCGCCACTGATGATGAAAATTATGAAATTTTTTATGAATATGTTTAATTCTATTAAATTAGAAGAAGCCTGAAATAAAATCCCATAAATCTTACATTTTTACAACACTTATTATTTTCGTGTTTAGTAATGAAATTTAATAATAGCCCTTTTAAGTGTGAATAAATCTTTTACTATAATAAATAACTGTCAAATTTTTTTCACAATTGACATGTATTAAAAGAAATAAGATCCCATTATTAAAACGGTATTACAAATATCTGTTTTATTGTCAGTTATTCATATATATTGGACATTTGCTAATCAATAACTTTTTTATTTAAATATCAATGAACTATTATTTTGCAATCAATATTTTGTAACCTTAAATTTTAACTATTCATGATTTTATATCAAATATGCCCCCCCCACCCCTTCTTTTTCTGCTTAAGATTATTTATCTTTCAACTTCATATATACTAGTTTCAGTAAAAAAATATATATATATTATAAAATTCACAGTAAGCAGAAATTCTCATATTAAAAATAATTAATCAGCAAAATTTTTTTACATGTGCATTGTAACCCAATGGTGTGGAAATTTTTCTTTGAAAAATTACTTTACTGCTGCATCATTTATTATAGTAATTATATAATATTATGTTAATTAATTGCAGACTATTTTTTTAAATATTCTATTTAGTAGTAGTTACGTTCTGTTTTTTAGAGACTTGATTTTTTTTTGTTCAAGTGCCATTATCTATTGTTTTAATTTCTTATTTAGGATTGTTATTCAATCATTAATGTTTGTTTTATTTTAATTTTTTCCCTCTCATATCCATTAGTATCAAGAATTAAGTTAAGTTGTGATGTGATAAATGTAAACCATACTTTGCTGTCAAAATATGGTTGCCAAAATAGTCATCAAATCTGAGGATTTTGTAAAATTTTAACCCAAATTCCTCCTTTATTTTTATTTTAGAAATCTTTATATTTAAAGATTAGTGAATATGTTGTATTGAACAAGATGAAAATTTTTATTTTATGTATTCATACCTGTTTAAATTATATGTCTCTCATAAAATTTATAACATATTTTATTAAAATTATCACAGGAATATTGAATCACACACATTTATTATTAATTCTGAATTGCTCTTTATACTACTTTTTGCATGAGTACCACACTTATCTTTTGAGGTACCTTAGATTATTAAATTTTTAGGTTTATTTGACTTAATACTTATTCTGTCTTGTATTTTGATCTAATCTATATTTGTAATGACATTTATTAATTCCTATTTTTAATTTGGCTATTGGTATTAATGTTTATCTAAAGTTATAATATTTAATTAAAATTATATGCCTTATGTAGACAAATTACAGTATTATACATATCATTTTATTTTGTATATAATTAAAATAAAAAATTTAAGGGAGTATTAAAATTAAATGTTTTTATTAATGATAAAATATAGGATTCTATTGATATGTTTTCAATTTATAAAAAGCAATATTGATTGTTAAAATCGTATGAAAAATTTAAATATATATTTTAAAAGTGAAATATTTAATACTATATAAAAAATATTTATTATAATTAACCATACTTTTTAAATAATATTACAAAACTTAAATATGCTATTTTTAGTACTTAATATATTAGTAAATATTTATCACAATAATATGCTGCTTTCATAACTATTAATTCAGGGTACTAAAATTTCTAAAGTGGAAATTCTTTTAACATTAGCTGCTGAGGAGATTCTTTGTTGAAGTCATTGTTCTGCAAGTCAGCAAACAAGTTTTAAATAGTAAATAAGAAATAATTCATATTTGCATGTATGTGCAATATAAGAATTATTGATTAATATTAAAACGAGTTGTAAAATTTTAGTGTTCTTTTTATTTTGACAAAATTATTCATAATAATAAAGAAAAAACCTTTTAATTGTTTTCATTCTTTCTTACAATTATGATTTATAGAAAAGGGTAATTTACTAAGAATGATTGTGCTAAAAACATTTATCTTTCCCTTTTTAACTAAAAATAGCTCTACAATCATGTACCTGGACTTATCTTAAACAAATACAGCTTTTAAAATATTTTTCATAAATAATAAATTTGAAATCAAGCTGAAAATTTCAGGAAGGTTATCCAAATTGGTTATCTGGTGAGATGATCTGTTTAGAGAGATAGTTTATCTTAAAAAATTTTGTACTTATTATGAATGTTTTCTATTGTGTTTTTAGTATTAAAGAATAAAAATATTTTTTTAAATAAAAAAAAATGTTGTGTCATTTTATTTTACAATTCTGACTTTTCAGCTCACTTGTACTGATTTTACGGATTACACAGCATTGGAATCTTTGTTACATGATTTGCATCATACATTCTGTGAATTTAAGTCTCACGAACAGATTGAAAACAAATATATCATGCGAAAATTAAAGAAGCGTCTTAAGGTAATCCTTGTTATGCATATATATATTAAGTATTTAATTTATTGATATTCATTTTTCAATTGATATTTTCATAAGTAAAATATTATTAATAAATCCTGTTAGTACTTATTTATCAACTTTAGCTTATATCTTTATGAGCAAAATCATTTTCAAAATTGAAAACTATTTTAGTGCCAAGAAATAAACTATGTCATTTTTTTTTTTTTTTTTTTTGTAACTATTTTGGTTTTTCATTCCTCCCTACCTGTTTCTTATTTATGTGGTGGTTTGATTATATAATTACTATGCACATATAAACATACCTTATAATTTGTATAATTAGCTAGATAATGCATTTTACATAGATAGCTTCGCATTTGTTAATTAAAAGAATAATGGTAACATGCTAGAGTTAATAAAACAAATACAAACTAGTTATATATTTAATTTAATTTTTAGTATCTCATATTAGGTATCATATATTTTCTGTTAAATTGTTGGCTTAATTTTTTTAATTTTTTAGTTGCTATCCATTCATGATGCTGCTGTGTGTAATTGCCATTCTGATAATAAGCTGTCTGACATGTTAGCTTTAGTACAAGATGGATACTCTTGTACATCCAAGACAGAAGCAGAGCGTATCAATTTTGGGCTGAAGTTGCAACATGCCCTTCAGGAATTCACAGGTTCTTTTTTGCCACATATGAAGGAGGAAGAAGAGGTACTGCTTCAGAGCATTTTCAGTACAATTAATGAAAAACAACTGCAAATTAATTTATAATTTACATATGATATTATTCCCATCTGTTTGTTTAAGCTAGTAATTTATTTGTCTAATAAGAATAGACAAATAGATTATCCATTCTGAATGAGTAGTAAGATTTTCAAAACTAGTTATTCATTTAAGTTTACCTTTATTTTTGCTTGTGACATGAATGCGTTGTAGTATTCCATATGCAAAAAAATGAGTAGACGATTTTGGTATACATCTTTCATTGACTTATATAACAAGTGAAAGTTTTGTAGATTTTTTTCCCAATAAGTTTATTTAAATGCTGAGAATTTTCTTTGAAATACTTCCTTGGAGGTATTACATTCCATAGAGAATAGCATTGAAGAATTGTGGAAATGGAATGTTCTTCTAAAAATGTTGTTAATAGTTAAGTAAATTTTATAAGCTAGTTATAAAAAAATTTCTCTTAAATTTAAAAATAGATCCAAGATCATTCTTGGTGAAACAAAATGGCCTGTCATATTCTAACAATAGACCTAAAGAATGCTGAATATTTATCAAAACAAAGCATTGTCATTTGTAGATGTTAGATTAGTTGTCAGTGTAGGTCTTTTAATGTTAAGTTAAAATTACTTACTTAAAAATAAAAAAAAAAAAATTGCTGCTTAGGAGCTAGCACTTAGAAATTTTGCTGCTTATAAAATTCACATAATTCTTTTTCACAGACAAGAAAAAACAGGTCTTTTTACTGATATGAAGTTGTAATAGGATCTTATTGGAAGAAGATCATTAAATGAATATCAGAAGCTGACAAGTATAATTGAGATAATAATTGAATAATAATTTGAGATAATAATTGAATCCTAGATCTAGAACTGGAGATTCATCATGCAGTAGATTATTGTTTCTTTAAACTAAGGGCATATTTCTCGAAGAGGTGCAGGTGGGTTAAATAGGTAGACACAGCATTATTTTCCTAATGGAAATTAATAAGTAAATCTAAAATAATAACACAGAAAAATTTTCAGTGAAAAGTTTACATTAAGTTACTGTTTTAAAAATTATTGATAATCCTCTCAAGCTGGTAAGATATTGATGATTTTAAATCTGGAAACATAAGAAAGTCCAATTCCATCCATAACAAAGTATTTATACAAAAACATTTTTTTTTTTTTGTTGTTTATAATTTGAATTGAATACTATCAATTCATGTCAAAGCGAAAGATTTCTTATCGATGCAGAGAAAATTTTATTATTACAAATCAGGCAAAAAAATTATTAAATGACCCAGCTAAAAGAGTTAGAAGATGTATCTTAAAAAAAGGGGTGGGATGGGACATAAAGATGGGGGGAAGGGAGGGACTTCTTTCATACCATTAGTGCATTGCACAATGTCCAAAGTATCTTGCGTCTTCCAGTTTGTGATATGGATTAATTATAATGGTATTATAGTTAATTGCCATTTTAAGTTCAACTTTTTGTATGTTGCTTATTACATAATTTAAGATTGTATTATTACCATTCCTACTTAGTACATAAAATACTATTTAATATTTAACAATGTAAATTTCATTTTGTATATATTTACAGTGATAGTGATAATTTTCTAATTCCTGTACTTAGAACAATGTTATAAACAATGAAAAAATTATCTAAATCAATCAAATATGCATAAATACTTACCAATATTCATGTATAATAAAATTTCTGGTAAACTTTTTAATTTAACAGTGTTTATACCTTTAAAATAATTTGTATAATCAAAAATCTTGTATATGTCACTGATTGTTTCAATTACGTTGCAACTTATGTTATAAAAGTTACTGCTTTTTAATTAAAAAAAAGGAGAATAGGATCTATTGATTTTTGTATATAACTTCTGCCTGTGTGAGTGGCATTCAGTTTAAAGTTTTGTAATTTCCATTTTAAAGGCATATTCGTGTAATGCTCTGTATTAATTTAAGCTATGATTGTAGTTCTGTTATTTGATAGGTTTTTCAACCTATGCTGATGAAGTACTTTGAGTATGAGGAGCTAAAATGCCTTAAGGAGCAAGTGATAGAGGAACACAGCAAGTGGCATGTATATGAGAAAAATACTTTGGAAGAAGCAGAAGCTGATTTAAGTGAGTCACACAGAAATCTTCTGAAATATTTCAGTTAATTTGTGTATAATGGTATTTTTATTAAAATATATTATGTTGTAAAAGATATTGGTTTCTACCAGTGATTTTGAAACTGCAAAACATGTTAAGTTATATGTTCTTTACAGAATTGAATAATTAGAAAATTAATTTAAAAAAAAAATTATTTTGAATTTTATTGTAGTTTAAAAATTATGTAGAAATTTTGTATTTTTTTCGAAATATAAAGATTTTGTATGCAAGCTTTCATAAATTTAAATATTTATAATTTTTATAAACTTAAACATTTTTAATAATTACTTTTATCCAAATCAATAAGTATTAGCCATTTTAAAAATAAATCATTAAAGGTTCGAATTTCTTACATAACATATGAGAGTTGTTTTGGATTTCAAATTAGAGTCCAAAACATATGGCAAGAGAATAGTTTTTAAATTATAAAAATTGGTTAATGGTTTTATTTATAGTTAAACTTATGAAATCTATGTTAAAGCTGAATTTAAATCTATATTAAATGAAGTTCATTTTGTTTTTGTTTTTTCAAATGTGTCTTATGAATCCCCAATAAAAACATTTTATCTTTTATCTAATTGAGTTAAAAGAAGAAAAAAGAGAGAGAGAGAGAAATACATTTCAAATTCAAGCATTTTTTGGATTTTGCTTTATTAGTTTTGAACCACTTTTTTTTTTTATATAGTAATCAAAATGTCATAATGATACAATGTTGCAAAAGATTCTTTATTGGGCAAAATTTATCTTAATTAACTCAATTAACTTTATCTTAAATCTTCTTCAGAAATATTTCATTATTATTATTTATTTCTTATAATTTCTGTAATATTTTATTTTTTAGAATTGGATGTTAGTCAGACAAGTGCAGATAATTATATTTCCAAGCTGCCACCTGAAATTTTAAGCCACATTATGTCCTTTTTGTCACCAAAAGACCTCCTGTACTGTTCTGAAGTATGTCACAAATGGTATAATATTGCAAAAAGTCCTTCATTGTGGAAAGAAATTTATCCTTGCTTTTGGGCACATGGTGAGCAAAAGAGATTTATAAAAAAATATGATAGTTACTAGGTTAAATAAGATATTTGATTTGTATAATGTAGTTTAAACTTTAAATTTCAGATCTTTGTTCATTATTATCTGCCAATTCTGAAAAATAATAAAGATAAATTAAATTGATTTAAAAATTAAGAACATTGTCATTTAATTGTCTTTATTTAAAAAAAATTTAACCCATTGAATATTTTTTAATTGTGATAATTGTGTATTTCTTTCATTATATTTAAAGCATAAACTTATTTATTATACCCAAGTCTTTAAAAATGAAAAATGGCAAATTGATTTTATAACAATAAAAATTTCGGAATGAATGTTGAAAAATATGTATATAGAGAAAGAAGATTCTGCTTACTTTATAGCAATTTTTAATTATTTTATTCATTAAGAAAATTAGTCTAAATCAAGTATATCAAAAGTCCTTTGGTTTCATTTGTGGAAATGGTATTTTACATGAAATATACTAATTTAATAATAGATGTTGAACAAAAAAAAAATTATAATCTATTATAAATAAGCAAAAATGCTACATCATAATTTTATTTCTGAGTAGATTTGTAAAATGTAATTTAGCAGCCAAAGTTCTAGTACCCAAAATGAGAAATTTCTCTGAAAATAAAAATGGACTTGGTGGATGTGTTTTTAAATAAATTTTTAAATATTTTATAAATAGAATTATAAAAAATCAAACATTGATGTTTTTATGTATTGATTTCAAAGGAATTTATGGTCACATGTTCAACCTCATTCTTAACAGTGCTGAGTTGCATGCAGACCATGGGTTGAATAGCCTTGTCAAAATTATATAATTTTGTAAATGTGGATGAATTATATTTTACTGTTCTTTCATGAATATTTATTTTTGAAAAAGTACCAAATACTCCTACGTTGTTTTTTGTTTTTATTGTAACAATTTACTTTCAACAATGTGTAATAGTTTTTCATTTAATGTTTCCTTTGAGATAGTGTTGATTTTAAAAAAAAAAAAATTCCATTTTATGCATTGGGATAGTTAAGTTTTCCATCTTTTAATAAACTGGTTTTTGAATAAGAAACACATGCCAGGATTTTTTTTTCGGCAACTCGTTTGTGTAATCAAACAAGAGGATAATGTTAACTAATGAATTTGCAAGTTGTTATTGCATAAATCTCATATTGTTCTCTTACTTTGAGTTTTAGTTTTTATGAATAGAAACAGCATAAATCATGAAATGTATGCATAGAAAATATATAGGAAAGAAAAATATCAAACAAAAATGTAACATATGTGAGCAATTGACATTAAAAAAAGAGATTAACAATTCAACCATTAGTGTTTTGTTTTATGTGTTATTAAACAACTAAAAAAATCGTTTGGTGTTTTGAACCACTTTTATCAACGAAAAACCTCTTAATGATAAAATATTCCAAAAGATTCTTTATTTGGCAAAATTTATCCCAATTAGCTCAGTTTACTTTATCTTAAATCTTAAAAATATAACATATGTGAGCAATTAACTTTGATTAAACATTAATTCACTGTTGGCTGTTAATTTATTCAAAAAGTTAAATTTTAATGAATTAGTAAAAAGTAAAGGATTACCCCCCCCACACACACACCTTTCTTAAAGCAGAAAGTTTCTTGAAAGAAATGTGTTATAACTAGAAAAGTATTAAATATAAATTTAAAAATATAAACTTGGATGATGAGAAAAACATTTAACTAATTTAAATCAGAAGTTAATTTCAATTAATGAAGCATATGTTTTGTCATTATTAATAGCAGAATTAAAATAACATTTAAAGGAATATTCTTATATGCATATATATATATATATATTCTGGGAAGTATTTATTTTTTGACTTTTCTGCTTTGAAGCACATACTTTTATTTGCTTGCTTGTATATATTTACATTACTTGACAATGTGAGTCGCTTCTAGTTAAAAGAGAATTATAATGCCTTCTATACTTTTTTATTTTTATTGTTTTTATGAATAATACATAAGTGGGTATACAGATATTAATTAAATTAATTATTTGTCATTAGTGTTTTTTGAAAATTTTGTGTCCCAAACAAAATGCAAGTAAATTCTAAAATTTTATTCTTTCAATACACTCGTATGTTTTATTCATATTTTGTATTATTTATTTGTGTGTTACAATTATATATATAGAGAGAGTCTAAGTTATAAATATAAAACTGGAGGGAAGTATTTTATTAATCTCTCATAAGAGTCTGTTTTAAAATTTGAATTATATTTTGAGGTTATATATAACTACTAACTATTATAAATTGCTGTATTCTTATTAGTTATTATTAATCATAATTTTTGTCCTTAACAAAGATCGAATCTGTTATATTTTAGGTATATGGGGAAATTATGAAGAAGATCATGAAGATCGTATCAAAACTTTCTATCCAGATGCAAAAGGCCTGTATGAACTGCATCATGATGAAGATGCTGATGTTGATGAATATGAGGAAGAAGATTCCTACCTTTCTGATGAAGCATCTGGGGATTTCATCTCCAGGAACCAACAAAAAGAGACTATGGCTCTGCAGTCCATAATCAAATATCTTCTGCCGCAAATAGGAGAAGGGGTTCAAAAAATTGTGATGTCCTCTTCTAGAAGTCTTACAAGCAGTCTGGTGAGTGTTGCAGTGTCTTGATCTTTAAAAACCTACTCAAAAAATGTTTCAATCTTAGTAAGGAAGTTTTGTTGCAACATTTTTTTTTTTTTTTTTTCGTTTGTTGGATATTCTATTTTCCCATTATTGGACCATCCAGGTCCAATAATGGGGAAATATAATATTTAAAACAAGAAAATTGAAGATTTTTTTTTTTTTTCCCAGCATAAGGGGTCTAAATATCTTCACTAAAACATATACTTCAGTGTTTATTTTTGTTAGTGCAGATCACAAATGGGTGCAGCAAAGGCTTTTATATAATTTTTCATTCCTATGATTAGCAAAGTAGAAAAATGTTTAAATGGCTCAAAAATCATATTTTTGAATGAACAAATTTAATTTGCATTTTATATATAGTCATTCAATTGTTTAATATAATTTACGTTTTTCTTTATTGTTGGTATGTAAAGTGTTGGTAATGTAAAGGATGGGAAAAAAAGCATTTTTCATTTCAAATTCATTTTGATTTATTATCATTATTTCATTTTGATTTAAATAATGAAAATTATTCTAAAAGTGCTTCTTTGTTTCTTTAAAATCGTTCAAATTTCCCCATAAGTCATTTTAGTAGATTGATGCTTTTAATTAGAGTACATAATTTTTCTTCCTATTTCACAATTAAATGTAAAATATCTTTAAAAAATCATTTAAAATTAAATTTAAATATTAATTTTATGATAATATTGACCTTCTATTAAGCAAATATATTTTCTTTAAAATCATTTTCTACATCAATTTATATTAATAGGGCTTTAAAAATTTAATTAATTAATGTGAATATAAATTGTTCTTTTATACTTTATAATGTTTTATTTAAATTGCTAGGTGTATTTTATAACTGTTAATACATTTATAAATTATAGAATTTTTTTATTTTGCATGATGACAACATAGTCCATTCAATTCTATTGATAAAAATCTAACTTTTTTTTTGTCATAAAATTCACTTTTGTTTAAGCATTCAAAATCATCTAAATTAAATATTATTATAGTTTTTTTTAATTTTAAAAGTTACTTAATTGGTTGTATACAATTTGTAGTAACATTTACTAAAAAAAAAAATTTTTTTTTTTTTTCAGCTGCGATCAATTTTAATCATGTGTCCAAATGTATCTCATTTAGATGTTTCTTATACTTCAATTGTAGATTCAGCATTTAAGGGGTAAGATAGCTTTTATTTCTTAAAAATTCTTTACAATAGTATTATATTTGGTACCCCAAAAAGATTAGTAAAAACTTTGTCTATAAATATATGATATCTGCCATGATTAGTTAGCATTTCCATATATCAGCAGTAGAACTCTTTGTATAAAAGAAACATTAATGAAAATTTCTGCCTATAATTTACAGATTATAAAGAAACCTTAGAAATTTCACGGTGTAGATTATAAACTACTGCATATATTTTTGTTCATAAGTTTAATAAAAATCAATTTTTAAAAGCAGCTAGCTTAAGATGTTTTTTAACAAAAATTGAAATTCGAGTTAGAGGAAATTAAACAATGTTCTTAAACATAAATAATAAAAAAAAAAAAAAAAAAAGAAACAAATTAATTCAATTTCCTTCCATCATCCAATTTTTGGATGATGGAAGGAAATTGAATTAATACAAAAGTAGACATAACGCAGTGTGTGAAACGTGTGTGCTAGTGGATAGAAAAGAAAGCTATATATAAGAATTAAAAGTGCTTTACAAAAGGCTAGATAAATAATTACATTTGATACTAGTAATTTTTCTTTTTAACACAAATGAAAATTATAGATTTTTCTTATATGTGTAATTTTTTTTTTTTTTTTTTCTGGTTTTCACTATCTTAAATGTGTAAAATTATTTTTTAAATATAATTGGGGTATCAAAAATGTTTTTTTATACCATGGATGTAAAAAATATAATATTCATATAAGGTATAGCAGAGAACAGGTATAAATCAATAAGAACCTTTAGTTTTGGGCAAAAATTATGCCTGTAGATTATTAATAGGAAATTACAGTGTTTAAAATTCAAGAAATGCTTTAAAAATACAGATATAACTGTTATACTTGAATTGAAATGACAGCAGCATCAAGTGGCATTGATGAAATTAATTCATCCAGTAACTGTGGATCAGGTTTTTAGTTATCTTTTATTATAAGAATTTTGATCAGTCTGTGTGCCTTTGAAATTTCGTTTTTATAATGTTTTAACATACTGCTCATAATTCATCACCTTAGTGATATTATGGAAGCTTTTGTATATCAATGATTGATACATTATGATTTTGGATACTTGAATGTAGCATTGGAAAAATTTGGTTTAAATTATTTGCCTTTAAAATCTCAGAACATATTGATGTGGTAAAAATTAGTTTTCATTGGTGAAATTCACTTTGCCAATGATATTTGTTTTCTTTCTTGAAAACTTAATTATATAGGTGTTTTGTTTTTTTATTCGGCACATCTTAAATGTTATTTCTTGGAGCCTATGCTACACCATTCAAGTTGAGATGTTATTTTCTTCAATATCAGCTTCTTATACCACTTCATAAAGCAATGCCATTGACTTTAAATATTAATTATTCAGCCTAATATGTTTTGAAATAGTTTCTTGCAATTCAGTTTTCTTTCAAGGATGTCATATTCTTATCGCCTTATTTCATCTCTATCTATATATTATGATCCACTGTATATGCGATCTTCAATATTCTTGAAATAGTAGATTACTTTATGTATTTTTTCGGCTATTTGTTGCATAAAGCGCCCTTCTTCTGCAAAAACAATGATACACATACAATTTTCATTTTCTTTCTTTGTATCTCCACCATAAAAATACTAGATGAAGAATGAAAATGTTTAATGTTAAATGAATATGAGATTACTAAGGTTTTTTTATCATGTAATTACTGAATTAATATTTATAAACCACTGATCATACTATATAATATAATATGCTATTTTAAACAGCTTAGGAAAAATTAAAAAAAGTAATTTTATTTTTAAAAACCCACTATCACATAGTATTAAAAAAACTATATATACATATTGATTTTTTTTTAATGTAGTAAAAATAATTTTGTGATATAAAATTTTAAACCACTGCTATAAGGCTTCAAGGAATCATATATTTTACTTGTATAAATTTGATGAAATTTTATTTTATGTTACTAGGAAAAATAACAATGAAATCTACTAAAAATTCAGAAAAAAAAGAGGAAAAAATAAGATATTATCACAGTGCAATTAGAATTCTTTTTTATCTCAGAATATTTTCATATTTATAAATTTAATTTAAATATGAAAAAAAAAAAAAAATTATAGCAAGTAAGCTGTAGGCCTTCAGGGGATATGATATTATGATGTTTTTATTTCATTCTCCATGGTTAAAAACTTCCATATTAAAATGACTTATTGGTTTTAGGTTGAAAAAGAGCAGTCTTCTTGCATCAACCTTCAATACTTGAACATAGCAGGTTGTGCAAATATTACAGACTTGGGACTTTTCAGACTTGCTGACTGTATGGCAATGCTGCCTCCTCATGTGCCAGAAGGTGCCAATGACTTACGTGTTGTGTACCTCGAAGACTGTCAACGTTTTCAATCAAATAATAGAAACCAACCCTGTGACTGTTTTTTTGAAATTGAAGAGAGTGGACTTTGGTTGCAGAGATCGAAACCTTGCTGTCAGTGCAGAGTGAACGATTTCTGTAATTCTGTGTGCTTCTGGCAAAAAGACGGAATTATGTGCCATCTGGCAAAACTTTCTCTTCAATGTCCATTTGCAAATCCTCCAGATCCACTGGAGCAACAGTCCAGATGCTTTATGTCTCCTGGAGCCAGCAGTGTCCTGAAGACAACAGCAACTTTCCTGGGTGCAAATGCAGGAGGTTCAACAAACAGCAAATCCCTGCGATATCTCAATCTCTCAGGCTGTAAGAAAATCACTGATGAAGGATTAAGGTAATGTTTTTTGGTACATTAACAACTGCAAATTCATGCAGAATTTAATTCTTTGAATATTTTTTTGATGCATTCTGCTAACTTTTTAGTACACAACCACCTTCTTCATCCTAAGTAGGTTATTTATACTGTTTGATGAATTTATTGGAATAAATTAAAGGATAGTAATTTGTTACCTTTATAGTCATAATTTCAAAATTATATGGTCTGAATTTTAACTGAAGTGAATGATCCTGGTGTAAAATATGATGATTGCTATGGTAAAGAAGTTATCAAAAACTGCATGGTTTTCTTTTCTTCTTAATTTTTTAATTATTCTTATGATCATACTAATATAGTATTCAATTTAACTGAAATAAATATTCCCTATTTAATTTTGTTATTACTCAAAAGTTTCTAAATTATTTTTCTTTTCTTTAACTGATTAACGTCAGTATAGAATTTTATGGTTCTTAAATGATACATTGATATTTGTTTTATGTATATAGATACATAACAAAAGTGTAAATTAATTATAAGAAAATATATTGCCTAATTATAAGAAAAGAGATTTACTGTAATGTAAAAAAAATAGTTTTTAAATTATATTGGATGGTATTTTTAGTTCGACTATTGATTAATTTTCCTTATCCTATAAATTTGTATGTTTTTGCTTTGTATTACTTTTCTTGGATGTACTTACTGCACAACATAGAAAATGCAGCATCATAAAAGAGTGGGTAGAATGTGATAAAAATTGATGCATGAACAGAGAATGCATATGTAAATAAGTAATGTTATTTATAGGAAAATTGTTTTATACCGCGATGAAATATGCAAGATTTATAAATAACAACAGGGCAGCAGCTAGTATGCAGGATGATCTATAGTGAAATAAGCAGGGTGGAAGTAGAAACATTTCTCGTGGCATTGCAATCAGCAACTTTACGAAGTACAGATTTGTACTTCGTGTGTGGATGTGTCTTGCGTATTGTGTGGATTGTGTCTTGGAGTATGGAAGTTCATATACTCACAACCATCCTTAGTTCATCCTCCAATTGAGTCTGGGGTAGATCAGACAAAGGAGAACCAATCACAGATATGTTTAATCTCAGATATGTTTAATCTTGTTATGTTTGTTGCAGCACAATCCTCATTAGCTCATCTTCATATCATCAATGTGCCTCCGATACGTATCAGAGGTAACCTGCTATCTGATGCACCCAAACCAATATGTCATGTTGATGAGCAGTATCACGTGCAACAATAAGGGTTGGATTGGCTCTATTTTCCCAGGTGCCTTCAGATAATCATAAGACAAATAGAAACGATACTCATCGTTGAACACCACATGATGCCATTTAGTCTTCCAGTTTGTTTCCGATGCTATCTCAATCTTTCACGTCTGTGGAATGGTGTCAGTTGGCAATCTTCTCAAACGTGGTTTGTGTGTAAGATGTGTCGATTCATGCGTTCTGTTTTACATCTAAGTGGTCCTGGTTTTTAGAGACGATTCACATTTCGTCCATCGATTCCACATAATCCAAATTCTATGCATAGTGCATCTACATGTGTTTCATCAGCGATAGGACAGTAAGACCAACCAGCTATTCATAAACTTACAATTTGATCCCTTAAAAAATCGTCCGATTACCGGAATCGCCGTCTCCCAGGCATTTCTTAATCCACACGTATCTTTCGAAACGTAGAACTCCACGAAATTCTGAATTGCGTAAGCGACAGTTTGTAGCGGCTGTTGATTCATACGATGTTCCGTTCCTTCTATCCCACGCTATACTCGCTCACATTTCAAATTATCTACATAACATGACAAACTGTGTGTGACATCCGTAATCGAAGGGCACCTTTTCTGCAAAAAAAATTTCAGAAGTATCTATATAATCGAGTTTTTGTGTTGCATTTTTTTTTTTTTTTTTTTAACAGTACATACATGAAATCAAATCGAAATAAATTACTGTAGCCTTTTTTTTTTTTTTTTTTTTTTTTTCCTTGATATTTTTAGAACTTTTAGATGTAAATTTGCAGAACTTGTTTGAATTTTAAAAATACGAAATTAAAAAAAAAAAAAAAAAAAAAAAAAAAAAAAGAAAATTTATTTTTGAAGAGTAGAAGGAAATAACATTGTTGTAGGCATATGTTTATTATAGAATACCATCAAAACTGCTGTTTCAGCATATATTTCTAAAATTTGTTGTAAGGGGAAAACTTGCAATCAATGTTGATACTATTTTGGTTTATGAGGAAGAAAAATAGAGAGCATTAAGTCTAGGTTTGAGTTAATTGAGAGAAGTCCAGAGGTAGTGGGTGAAGCATTGTTTTATCTAGTGTTGCTTGCAAATGAGAGGTCGAAATTGGTACTTTTCTGAATATTCATCTTTGCTTTGAATCTTGGGGAGAATTTCCAGTGCGCGGCTTGGATTGAAGTGGGTTGATTTCTTTTTTGGGGTATGAAGGGCATTGCGTCAACTGGCCGCTTGGTCATCCGAATAGTTCATACATTATTAGCTGTAATGTACAGAACAGTGAAGTTCTTTTGGGTGATATACTCCTTATCAGTGCAAGAAAGGAAGCTTCTGAAGATCACCTTAAGTGGTTGATCGGTTTAAAAGATGTTCCGTGGAATATTAGGGTAGACCCTTGTGATAATCATCTCGCGAAAGTTTCCCTTTGAGAGAGCAGTTTTAATGTCTGGAACTGTGACTTTCAAAACTGCCTATGAGTATCCGGAATAATGAAGGGTTGTGTGCTGGATTTGTGTGCATTTTGTTCAGGTGAAACTTGAACATCTATTATTCAAATCAAGGATTTCTTTCCTATTCCATTAAGTCGAAGACAAGTGTGGGATTTTCAGTGGGAAGATCATAGAAGAACTTCCAGACAAGAACAGTTTTATCTCCATGGGATTGAGAGATGAGTTAGATATCCCTTGTGTCAAGATATTTTGGAAATCATTTCAGTTCGTTTTCTGGACTGTCGGAAGTGTGTTAATCCAATATTTTTAGGTAAACGTATAAGGAGTTGATCTGTGCAACAACTATAGGAACTGCCCGAATTATGGCAACTTATGCCGCTGATGAGTATTAAGGCTGAGTTCAATCCGCTGGCGGCATTGTTGTAGACGTTTGTGATGTTCCGACATCTTGCCTCATTAGTCAGGCTACCTGGTGAGAGTTTTTCCCATACAATACTCAAATGCGAGGTAGTTCCTCCTAAAGGTCATTCCAGAGGGCACTGCCCTCCTTCAGCGACAAATCAAAATTTCTACCTGTGGGTGCTCCATCACAACAGAATGTGCCCCCTTTTCCAACCATCCATGGGTAGACTACTCATGGGGTGTCCATCCCGCACTCCAGGAAGAGTTACAACAGCACTATTTGAACTTCACAGCTATCAAGACAACATTTCCTGAAATTGGCTGGTGATAGTGAAGAACAGTATACTTTCCTTCGGTGAGGAGTTTGATCCCAATTGAAATCTTGCTTTTTTTAAACATGGTAAATCCTTATTTTGTAATGAAACAAAGTAAATCAATATGTGTAGACAATCATTTGTTATCATCAAGAAACGTACATATTTCAAAGAATGGAATTTCTTAAGAAACTTGCAAGCCTTAACATTTAATTTTTAGATTTTCCCATCTTCAACATAATGAATTATAATTGTTACAAATTTAAGTAAAGAAAACTAAAATAAGAATCATGTTTTAAAAATTCATTCAGGTTAGAATAATATGTATTTAATGAAATGAACTTTTTGTTCTGTGCAAAAATTTTTAAATATTACATAGAGATGCCAAATACTAATGATGCTTTGATCAGTGCGGGATTAAAGAGCATCTACTGCAATAAACTGTTCACTTTCGTATTTTTACATGATCGCAACTGTTAATTTCAGTATCATATTTGCACAATATTACAACTGTACTGTATGCTAAAATGTTGAAGTACTCAGACCAGTAATGGGACTTGAAGTACACCATAAAAGATGAAACTTCAATATTAGTAATTTATTATCTTCAGCATATAACTTTCAATAACACAACAAGTCACAAACGAGTTGGATTAAAGAGCACCTACTGTACTTTTCTTTAATTAAAAAATTGCAATTACTTCAGTAAAAAATAGGAAATTTTATGCAATTAAGAAAGTAATATAGTATTTTCCTGTATTATCAAAAGAATTGTTCACAAAGCTGCAGAGCATTTTGTTTATTGAAAAATATTTTCCCTGTAATATCAAAATAATTTAATGCTTCTAATAAATTGTAAATATACTCTCCCACAGACTGGATTATATATTCTTATTTAAACATCAGTTTATTACCGGTCTTAATCAATTTATATTTGGCAGTACATCTGTCTCCTATATTTTAGATGTCTGTTTGATGCTGGTGTCCTAGAGAAATTGGAATTTCTCGATGTGTCTGGATGCTGGTTGCTGACTGGTCCTGAATTGTGCTCTATAACAGACTTATTGACTTATTTGAAACCTGAAAATATTTTTTATTGTGATCAAATCTTTGATGGACCTTATCCTGACACGGCCAATGGATGCCAGAATCTGGAAAACGGTGCCCGTGCTTGCTGCCGTCAGAAATCTACAGTAACTAAGTTCTGATCTGAAAACCGCTTTGTAAATTAGTTCATCTCTAAGCTATTGTGAAATTTATAGTCAAATTTGCACTCCGAAAATCTGAATTTTTTCATATTTCTTTTAATTACATGTATTATATTATTTCGGTAGCTAGCTTTAAAATGTTATTTGGCATACTTTTTTTTTCCTTGAATTCAAAGAAAAATTAATTTTTTTCGATGTAATAATAATAAAAAAAATTGAAACTGAATTGTTTATTTACTTTTATTCAGAACAAAATATAGTTTCCTTTAGCTTTATATAGAAATGCTAAGCATCCCCCTTCCGTTTCCATTTAAGAAAATTGTTGAAATATTGATTTGTTAAATCGTTTAAATCGAAGGTTCTTGGTGTTTCTTCTATTGCAGTTAGCTGAAAAAAAATTATCATTTATTAAAAGCAATTCATTAAATATTGTATTTTTCTAAATGGAAAAACAATTTGTATATTTCCTTTTCTTTAATTATATAGTTGAAAGATTACTATAGTATAAAAAATCTAGTTATTTTTATAAATATCAATGAAATTGTTTTCAACACACATTTTGTCGAAAAAATTCAGATATTTAAATATTGTTTTTGCTGCCAACAGAATATCATCAACTGTTTTGTTACAATGTCAAAGGTATGTTTAAGTTAATTTTTCTCTGAATTTATATTTATCTGTCCATGTATGTAAATGTTCTAATGGCATTATTTCTTACTAGTTACGAGTCATTCTAAGCCACCAAAATTGTTTTTTGCCTTTAAGACTTTATCTCGCAAGAAAATTCAGTTATACAAGTATTAATTTTGATACATATATAACTACTAAGTTTTTAAAAACTTTGATGTTATAAAAGAAAATAATTTATATTTCTTTTTTACATTCAGAAAACTGCAGTAGTTATAAAAATGTTAACTATTTCATATTGGCCACTCTGAATAATAGACATTAAATTAAAAATAAATCTCATTTCAAATCATCTTTAATACATAATTCAGGAAATAATCACAAGTGAATTTTTATTTAATCAGTTACAGATTTAGAAACATGGATTTGTTAAGGTCATCTTTTCTATCTTGCAACAAAATTCAATAATTTTATTAAAAAAAAAAAAAAATCAAAATACAAGAACCAAGATACAAACCCTTAAATTTCATCTATATATCTTTGAAGCTATGAAATTGATCATGAATATCAAAGTACAAATGACTAATAACCAAATATCTTGAAATTTGAGAAAAATATATACAACAGTAGACATTTTAATAAAATATATATATATATAATTGAACTGAATAAACATTCTATCAATAAAAGAAATGTTGAGAACATTTAGGCTTTAAAAAAATACAGAATCAGCACATATTAAAACAATCTATATTATTCCACAGTTTCACTGCTTTTCAATAGGCTATGATCTCTATTCAACTTAAATCATGTCCATTTGATAAATTTAAGTTCTTCCAGTTTTTTTTTTAGTTTGAAGTATGGTTTTAGGATAGTGCATTGGTGCTTGCAAAGCACTTAGGATGAACTTGAAACTGCCAATTTCTTCAGATGGTCCATGAATACTTGAAGACTCACATCATCTGTAAGAACAGGAGCACCAGCACCCTCCTGAAAAAAGAAACAAGTGTCATTCATTTTTTTTTTTTTTTTTTTAATTGAATTACCTTTAAAAAGGCAAATAATTAACCTATGTTAGAAGAGGAAAAATTAGCTTGTTTCAGTGAAAATTACACATAAAATTGTTTGGTCTTTTAATAAATATGAATTATGTTTTAAAGAATGTTTATTTTAATTTTGTTCGAAAAATTTATGGAATCATTCATTTTAATAAACGACTTCATGGAATACATTGTCAGGGCACTCAATATAATCAGAAATATTCAAATACATGAAAGATACAAAACATCAAAGTCAAAAAACAATAAAGTTACTTAATTTAAAAACAGATTTTAAATTTAACAGTAATATTTTATCGCAAACTAAACATTTCGATAATAAAAAGCATTCTAACTAAGCATATATATATATTAATGTCAAGTTATTATAATGTATATACATAATATATATTCAAGTAGCTTAGCAATTTATATAAAATGTAACAAAAAAAAAATGGAGCTCTATAATCTGTAGAATTTTTTTTTTTTTTTTTTTTTTTTTTAATGATACCACCACCGATACCAAATAAAAAGGAACAAATACCATTGCACTGGATGGCGTCTGTGGCAGGTACAATAAAGTGGAAAAGAAAATGTAAAATACTTTAGTAAACATGCAAATGTATAATAAAAAATAGCACACTACAAAATAATTGCAAAGCTTAAATTAAAACAAATTTACATATTTTAAAAATTTGTCCATAAAATTTGTTTTGTAAACATTGTCAGAACACTCAAATAACACTACTTAGTAATGTACAGAAATGTGTATTGATGCATTATTTCAAAACTAAAAAAATTATTATTAAAAATGGTCTCCAAGACATGTATTTTACTTTGAATTGCATTCACACTAAACCATTGAGCAAAAATCACGAGACTGAAAGCACCACGTCTGAGGCTTGAGATTGGTCGATGTTTCACTCAATGTCTTAATGTGAATGCAGCTTTATATTGCCTAAATCTTAATATTGCTTAAAAACAAAAAGCGTCTTGCTTATAATTTTGAAAGAAAAGTAATTTAATTACTAATAATTATGTCTAAATACCGATAAACATGTAAAGTAACAATAGCTGTGGATATTTTAAAATCTAAATACTAGATAATTCAATAATATTTACATTCTATATTATATTTTATTTATGCAACCAAAATTTTAGGTAATAAATTAGAACTATGATAACTTGATATTATAATGTAAGAAGATAAAATCAATGGTGCCAATTTATTAATTCTATTTATTCTTTAATATTTTCATATATTTATCAAGAAAATGATATACATTGTTAACATATATAAACAACATTCAGCAATCCATATTTTAATTTTATAGAAGTATTATAACTGAATAGCTTGTATAATTTCATATGCTGCTAATGTTAAAACAAAACATTTATATAAAAAATATATTAATAAAAATTCTAAAATTAGTTTACATTTTTTTTCAATTAACATAAGATTCTTTACAGTCATTTGTGGGAAATTTAAACTGTATGATATATCATTCAACCCACTACCATTTATCATATAAACTATAAACTTACCTCCACTTTTTTACTACCTGTAAAAATCGGATCAATTTTTAAAAATACTTATAAGCAGGAAATTATTTTATTTTCAATAGAATTTGATTTCAGTTTAGTGCATCTAATTTCTGAATAAGGGAATTCAGAAAGAAAATTTAAAATTTAACCAATAAGATGCATATTCCAAATTTATAAAATTGATGATTGTTTTGCATGATTTAGAAAAACAGTCATAATTAGAACTACTTATAGATAATTTAAATTAATATTTTTGAGAAATTTAATAGAATACTTACTTGTCCCCAGTTGTACATATTATTATGAGTAATAGATGGATTGACTTTAGATAATAAAAATCGAGCCTGAAATGGAAAATAAAAATAAGTATATATTCTTTAAGTAAATATACATTTTATTTAATGCCTCAAATTTATAAAAATAGATAATTTAATAAAGATAAATTTAATTATCTTTTTATCTTTATAAATATATTTGAAAGAAAAGAGTAAGCAGAAGAAATTTACCATTAGAGGAATAAAATTAACATTTCCAGATAAAAATTTATTGTGATTATCAAATAACTATATATAGAGGGAAAAAAAAAAAAAAAAAAAAAAAAACTTTTACAAGTTTTCTGCAAAGCATGTTTTTTGCAATGCTTATTATACCTGCAAAGCATTGAAAAAAAAAGCAACCTTACAGTACTCTCCCAAACTTTGAACTAGTGCGAGAAGTTTATATTATATATATTTGTATACCAAATACTTATACATTTTTACTTTAACCTAGTATTATCCAACGTGCAGCAGGAAATCTGATATGTATATCTGAATCTTACAATCCAATTGCAATGCTATTACGATATTTCTAAAAGACAAGTCATTTCTTGCCTTTTATAAAAAAAAAAAAAAAAAAAATCAAGATGTTACCTGTGAGCCTCCTTGATCACAATCTATATAGCGAGGCATAGGAAACCTGGTCTGAAGAATCTCTTGTGCATCATCAACTGGAGCTTGTAACAGCTGGCGGAAGTTTTCGTGCTCCGGAGAATTTTGATAGCCAGCTTTTCTCCATTGGGCAATAGTCTGGAAAAGATCATAATTCTTCAAACATTGGCAATTGTAAAAATTAAAGTCAATAAAACAACTATAGTCAGACCATGGATAATGTGGAATGACAAACTTCCAGTTTAGCATTAGAAAAGGATTAATTGATTATTCATTAGCTGGTGTAACTGTTATAAGTTGCTTTGCAAAAAAAAAAAAAAAAAAAAAAGTATAATAGTTAGTGGGGAATTTTTTCATATAGTTTTTCTTTTAATATTATGTAATATAATGTAAAATTTTAAATTTAAAAATAAAATTCTTTTGTTGAAACATTTTTCCATTATGATGACACTTTTTTTTTTTTTAATCTAATTTTTTACAATTTATTTTTGACACTATTCAAATGAAAGTGCTTAATTTCTAAACTTAATATCATTAGGAAGTATTCTTATAGATATTTCCAGTAAATTATTAATTTTAATTAGAAATAATTCTTTTTGGCTTAAATTGTTCATTTGATTTTATTAATAAAAAAAATACTTTTGTTACATAAAATATCAATTATACATTGCAATAAGCCAAATTCTCACTAAATTTAGAATGAAATAGTTCAGCTCAGTGTAATTGATGAATAATCAAGTAAAAATTCAACAAATATTCAGTATAACCTACAAAAGTTTTTCTAGATTAAACAAGATGGTTAAATTTGTACTTTAATGTAATAAATTAGATATTTTGCCTCTATTTGTTAATTAAAAGTTAAAAACTTTATATTTGAAATTCTGTTTTTGTGATAACCCACATTCTACTTTAACAAGAAGTTCATCATTTGTGTACATCATTTGTATAATATATAAAAGGAATTCATTTATATCTTTCACATTAAAATAATTTTATTTTTGTAATTAGAAAACTAAATTTAGTAAACAAAATAAAAGAAAAATAATTAAAAAATGTTTCTTAATACCTCCTACAACTAATGAATTTATGTATGAAAATTTAACATCTTGTTTATCATAACAGAAATTATGTCCTTTTTTAATCTAGATGAATATCACAAGCTAACAATTCAAAAGACAATGAATTCCATTAATATGGTACAAGTGTCAAGTTAAAAACGAGTATTGGATACTAAATTAAATTCATACCATACTACCATAGAACTAAATTTTTAAACAATTAACCATGTTTACAGAAAGTCATTAATATAGTTAAGTTACTTTAGGATTACGAGAGATAATCTTGAAAACATAACGGTGTAATATTACTATTGCATATAATGCAATATAAACACAATTTTTTTTCAAAGTAGGCAATAAACATATAATTAACAATTTTGAATATAATTTGCAAGAAAGGTGCTTATTAATTAAAATGGAGTAAAAATGCAAAATTAAATATAAAATATATTTTGAATTAAAGAATTAAATTACAAGTATAAATTAATAAAACCCACAAAACATGAAAAAATATCCTCTAAATGCTGAAAAAAATTTAGTTTTAATTTTGTAAAGACCACAAAAATAACCATTTTTTTTTTTTTTTTTTTTTTGTTTGTTTGTTGAAAAATTATCCAAAAATATAATCTTACTTCTCCATGGAATATGACTATATGGAAGAAAGTATCCATTAATAAGATGCGATCAGGCTGTATGCTGCTGGTATCCAGTAGGACAGGCTAAAGAAAAATAATTTTTAAGAAATGAGATTTAGGTTTAAAAATAAGTTGATAAATATATTATAATAGATGCTAGTTGAGCATGGTCAGCCATCACATTTAAGCATCATAAAATATCTGAAACAATTTTCCAACCTCTAACAAAATCGATCATAGGATGAAATTTGCATGACAATTTTTGGATGTTTTATCTATTGCTGATAACATTTTAATCTTAACCTTTCATTAAGTTTTATGGCTTGAAATTGTAATTATCATAAACACCTATATGCAATAAAATATTTAATTTCAATATAAACAGATACTATATTCACAATTAAAAAAATGCTATTTTACAAAGCAGTTTTTACAGATTAATTCACTTTTCAGCAAAAGTTTCTGAACTTTTGTATTTTGTACCTTCCTGAATATTCTCTCGCATTTAATATTGTATGGTAATATTCAAGATATTCAGCATAGATTAATAAAGGCCATTGTACTTCAAAAGCCATTAGATAATCTCATTTTATTTAAAATATGCCCCATTTTCTGTTCAATCTCTTCAATTATATCATTTATCAATGTTATGAATAAATACAATACCTGCAGTTAGCTATTCATTTTGTTCAGAATGTACACTACACAATTTAATATACCTTAAATGTATGCATTACAAAGATAAATGATAGAAGTTAAAACTATGGAAATATTTATATATGATGCTTACTTCTGGAGGACCACTGAAGGAATAGGAATATACAATAGGCTGTATCATTATAAGAGAATTGGTTAAATCTTCTTTCACTAGCATGTGCCTTAAAAAAAAAATTTGATAATTAATATGGTTTTGTTTTCATAAAACTTCAAAAAAAAATATCGATTATATAGTCACTTACCTATAATAGGACGTTTCATCAGGGCTGTTATTGAAAACTTGCAAGAATTGTGACCTTCGCAAATGAAACATGAACTGAGGATATAATGAAAAATTCTCAGAGAATCGAAATGAGGCTGGATCATCTTTGTTAAATTCTCCAAATTTTTGGCACTAAACAGGAAATTAAATAATATAATTATTATTAAGATAATTATTAACAAAAGAAAACATGAGCAATTATTATTTATAAAAGCAGTTCAAATTAGACATTTCCAAATTAAATTAATTTAAATGATGAAATCAGTAAATTTTACATCATAATAACATCAAATGATTAAAGCTGTTCAACAGATTATAGTTAATAGAAACATTTTTAGTGATGACATCTACCTATATGCAAATATTTAATCACTTCAGAAATGTTCAATAATAAATAACTTGATTAATCTGCAGCTTCAGGAAAAAACATTGATTTTACATGGTTGATAAGCAATTTAACAATAAACTTAACAAAAAAAAAAAAATGACAAATTATTTATATAAAAATAAAAACTTATTGTGCCAATTGAAATATATACAATATTGGCAACTTACAGCTACTATTTAATCTTCCATGAGAGCCGATTGTTAATAATTCATAAACATTAATTTTAAACCTCTATTTTACATGCAAAAAAAGTTTTAGAAGGCCACTTGCAAATAAGAAAGACACCAAAGAACATTTCATTTATCACTAAAATTCAAATCTTTGAATACATTGAATTATTATATGACTATAAAAATCTATTATCTGAACTATTCAGAGTACTAAAAAAAAAGAGACTAATTATAGTTGATTTTTATTCTAACTGTTTCCTTTTGATGCTGACCATAAAATGTAACTGTTCATAAAAAACAAAAACCATTTTAAATTGCAACATTTTATAAAAAAAATGATAGTAACAGTTTAATAAGTCAAAGACATAATTCATCAAGTACAACTGGAGAAGAATACAACTTACCAGTCGTATGAGAGTTCTGTCTAGCCACCTAAGTACATCTGCACCATCGTCACCTTCTGCACGGAAGCAAGCAAGACGCGCCATCAAGACAGCTGCAGCCTCCTGGTCAAATCCAGCGGATATATGATGGATATTCGAAGAAGCATCTGCCCAACTATTAAAAAGAAGGAAAAATGGTTAACATTAAATTATAAAAATAAAATAGTTGCTATTTTTTAAATTACAATTTAAGAAACGCTTTTATAGAATCACAAACACCATTTTTAATGCAGTATGTAAGATTAAGCACATTTTCTTTAAATAAAATATTAAGATAAAAGAACAGTAGAAATAATAAAATAGTCAGTTTCAAATTTGCCATGGATCTATGATTCATCTCTAATAAGAATAAATGTATTTCCTCTATAAGTTCACATAAATGCCAACAGTACACTTGTCACACATCAATTTTTTAAAGTAAAATCAATTTATTACTTTACAAAAAGTTAAAAATTACAGAACACTTTTCCCATGGAAATACTCATTGTGATTTTCAGCATTTTTAAATATTCAAAAATGGCCAATTTAGTCTTTTTTTTTTGCTTGTATCAATTTTTTGCTTAAAACAATACCTTCTTTACAAGTTTTTAATAACTAAAAAATTTTGCTACAGCAAAAGGGAACTTTATATTCAGGTTTGAAGGATGTTTTGTCTCAGGAGCAGGATTTTCATACATTGTTGACACACATAACATTAAATAATAAAAGTCTACTATACTGTAATCAGCCATGAGATGTAGTGATTTTTACAAGAATGCCTCATTTTATATCTATTTTACATACATGCCTCTGATATGAGTTTGGTATTTTACTATTAATTTGCAAAATTTATGATATGATATGATATATAGTATTACTTATCCCATGTACAATTTTATAATGTACCCTATATCCATATATTGTACCTCCAAACTTTAAAAGAAAGAGGCAATACAATAGTCAAATAAAAAGATATGTACAATTCTCCAATATATCAAGACAATTGTAATGATTTAATTTCAAAAATTGTAACACAATCTGAGATGAGAGGAATTTGAAAAATGTGTTTCAGTATAATTTAGAAAGAAAATGCCACATTAAAGGCAAATCTGAGTCATTTTTATCAATATATCTGTAATCTTATTTCCTGAAAGGGCAAAATTACATAAGATAACATTGAAGAGCAACTAATTTTTCTTTCAATTATTGAAATTACATAAACATTACAATATAATCTGACTTTATAAGGATTAAAAAAGAAAAAGAAAGGCACCATTAACCTTCAGTAAATTGCAAAACTTGATAATCCAAGAAATTGCAAATTTTGATAGCAATGAATATATTCGAATTTTTATTTTATTCTATCTTCATTTACATTAATAGGTCAATTTTTTTCTCTTGTTTCATTTATATAACCATCATCTAAATAAAATAACAAAGGTAAATAAAATTTTTACAAATATTAAAAATTATCCAAAAAAAAAAAGGCTTGAAATCAGAAGAATCCATATCAGCTGGACCCGATGAGTTTAAATCAGGACTAACCAGATTTTAATCATGAACTGTAAGTGGCACAACATTAAAATGAATGAAGTTTCATAGAAATTGTAAATCTCCTTAAGACATTGAGATTTTATATATCTATACTTTGAAATTTTAGCTATGCTGAAATATATAAAAATGATTGAAATAAAATAAAAACTTTATTTACATTTTCAGTTTCAGTGCATGATTAAAATTTCTTATATATGCATAAAGAAAAACTCTGAATAAAAAGAAGTAAATGAATATTATATTTTAATATTTTTACTAATTTGTCAGATTATCATTGTGTGCGTCTTCTTTCATCTTTCATTTACTTCTTTTTATTTGGAGTTTTTTCTTTATGCATTGATAAGAAATTTTAATAACAAAAACTGAAAATGAAGTAACTTTTCTGTTCACTTAATCAATGAGATAAATAGAATATTTTCAGCGATGCACAAGGCAATTTTATTTTGCCCCCAAGGAAGACAAAAAGTTGCCTACACTTAGTTTAAATTACGAATGCAACATAGAATTGAAATGAATGAAGACTAAAATGAAATAATAAATTTTTTTCTTTTACTGAAATCTTTATATACTCATTACATTTTTTTAAGATTTCAAAATATGTGAAAATATTTAAAAATAATCAGGTTATTCAAATTTTTATTTCACTTAAGCACTTAGTGAATAGGAATTGGAAATATAGTTATTTCTTATTTTATTAATGAAAACTTCGATTTACTTCCTGATTATTTTAAAATAAAACTTGTATAAAAAATACTGAAACATTATTGCTTATTTTTTATTTCACAATTTAGATTGTACACTACTAACTTAACAACAACATTAAATAAGTATTATTTTGAAATTTAACCAATGAAGCAGAAGTTTAGAAACCTCTGGTTTAAATAAAGAGCTTTTCAAGGCCTACATCTTTTTATAATTTAAATATAAAAATTAATAATCTTATTTCCATTTATCATGTTTTGATTCAATTTTAAGACCAATGCAACTTCTGCAAAGATTAGCTATAACTTACTTTCTGGCTATAGTAGTGACTCTGATCTTTCTTTGGCCACTTGAATGTTGATACTGAGTAATAAATTGAATGCAACCCCTTCCACCTTGAGGAATTGGAGCATTATGCTATAAAAGAAACAATTTGAATGCAAGGACTTTTATTATATTATTAAAAGATAACAAATTTAATATTTCTTGGACCATTTTTATTTTTTCTTATTTAATATTTTTACATTTATTAGTATTTTTTTCCTTCTATTTTAATTAAAATAAAAAAAAATTTATAATAAAAGTACATTTTTTTTAAACTATACAGATTAAAAAAATTGAAACTACTGTTAAAACACTCACCAATATTAATTGGATGTAATAATCACAGGATTTTCAATTGATTATTGATTTGAAAATTTAAGGTAAATGTTATTATGAAAGAAATTTTAGAATATTTATATATCATAAGACAAAAAAGAACTTTATAATTTTTTAGTTTTATTCTTTTTCTATTCTCATGCTAATACAAAATTGTTTAACAAAATATTAAGAAATTTTAGAGTGCACTGTTTTCATACAATTGAAAATGTTTGAAGAGATTTAGTGAATTAAGATTGAAACATCCCCCAAAAGAAACAACACAAATGAGTTTTTACAATTATTTTCTTACATTTATAGTTGTTTGATAATAAAAACAAGTATATTAGTATCCAAATATTCCCTATAAAATTAGAACATAAGCTTACCTGATTAACAATTTCAAAGAATATGCCCACAGTGTTACCAGGAGCAAATTCCACAGAATTTCCATTGAGAAGTGCCACCAATGCCTACTTCAGTATCTGAAACACTATTGCTTCTACTGTGCAATGACACACAGGACCCAATAGCTCCAGAAACTTTGAGCTCTCGAGATGTCTGAAAAATAAACATTATGGAATTTTCCAATTAATATTTGTTTATTTTTTGTTAAAATTTAAAAGTTTTCGAAATCAAAGTTTTTAAACATTCAAAACATTAATTTAAAATAAAAACTCCAAACAAAATTTTTAATTACCATTGCATTACTAAATTAAAAAAAAAGGTTTACCTTGACTTCCAGTGAGGCCCCAAATGCCATCTTGAATTCTCCTTTGGGATCTTTAGTAAACACTCTTTGGAAAGTTTGTTTGAACAGAGAAGAATTGAAGGAATCCCCCATTACAATGTGGCCACTGAAATGCAGAATAATTTAATATTAGTTCTTTGATTAAAATACCACATTAATAGAAGAACGGTCAACATATAGAATAACCTCCTTAAACTGTCATTTTCCTGCTTCCCCATAAAAATAATCGCTGAACATGGTTTTCTCATCACTTTTTATAAAATAACATGAATGAGCAGTTTAATAAGGATCAGCATTACTAACTAAACTAATTTATAAAATATTGTTAGCAACTAATGATTTTTTTTTATATGTAAAAGATAAATTTAGAAAAATATTTATAAATAGATAAAATTAAATATTTATAAATAGATTAATAGATAAATTAATGGAATTATATCCATTAATTAACAGGAAAATTTATATAATTTAAATGTAACATTTCTCACATTTAAGAATTTACATCCTTTTTTTTTTATACTCTGAAGTGCACAAATTTCATGTCATACATCATTTAATTCACAATATTTTTTTTTTTATTTCTTATTGCAAGTTATTTATAGAAATATACAAATGTAACTAATGTTTCCAAATTAATAATGCACCATTATTGCAATGTCCTAAAATAATGCAAACTTATTAGATGGTATTTAACCACAAATAATATGTTAAGAAACCACAAGTATGATAAAATGGAATATTTTGAGTGATATCATAAACAAGGCAAGTTTATTTTATCCCCGAGGAAAACAAAAAATGGGTACAATTTGTTTGATTAAAAATTAAATTCAGGATTCCTGATTTTTAAATCAGGATTGAAACCCAGAATTGATAAAAATTTCAGTATCTGAAAGAAATTTAAGATTTAATTTTAGTCTTCATTCATATCAAGCTTTGTATAGTATAAAGAGGTTATATGAATTGAATGAAAAATATACAAATCCTTTTCATTTGATTATAGTTATACATACATCAGAAATTTATCTCTAAGAATTGTAATTAATTATAATGATGTAAAAGCTATTACATGGAAACTTTAATATATCTATAATAATTTAAAAATTGATAAAAAAAATACCTAAAAATAAATTCAAATATGATATTTTTATTATTCTGCTGAAAAGGGCATTGAAAGGTTTTATTTGTACAGTAAAAATATGATTCTTTTGAATTGCATTGAGTTGTTGAGGAAAACTAAATAGAAAGATTATAGTTACATGACAAATTTAAATGCCATATAAAACAAAGCACATACCCAGTAAAATTTGGGCAGTATTTCATCTCATGAAGACCAGTTTGATCCAAAGCGCAAGAATAAATATCGATGATATGTCCATTTGCAGCAGCTCTAGCAGCCAAGCCCTCATACATCTAGAAAAATGAATGCACACATTAAAATGACATTAACATAAAAAATTAATGTTTCTCGAATAAAATCTGCATGATTAATTAATTTAATATTGAAATCAATTATTGTTAATAAATAGCATTTATTAAAAACATTCATTCACATTTCATTTAAAACATTCACTTATCATTTCAAGTAACATGATAAACCTTACTTTGACTGCTTTTTTCATATGCTTTGCATTATCTTTTTCAATGTCATGATGAGAACGGATAGTAGACTTTAATTCATCTCCTACAACAGCACCAGGACCTTGAGTGCAGGGTCCACCCACAAACAACATGATCCGAGCACCAGTAGTAGGATAGGTGCACTAAAAATAAAGCATTTATTAAAAATAAACAAATACCATAATGAATGATAAACGTTATTAGAGTATATTTTTTAATAAAAAAAATGTGGTGGATGATATATCAAAAACAAATTTCTGGTTAAAATAAAAAGAGATGTTCTGGAGTAATAAAGAATCTCATGATATATCGACATAAATAATATTTCCATACTAAATATAAATAGGAAGTTATAACTATATGCTAACCAATTTCACAAACTTTTCAAATCATAGTTTATTAAATTAGAACATTTTGTACCATATTAGTATTAGTTGGCAATGACATTGTTTACAAGTTGAAGCTTCGAATTGCTCATGTATTTTAATCTATCAGAAATCACAAGAACAAAACACATACAAATTATTTATATAATTTGCCCCAAACATGACTAGTATATAGAATCTCATCCTAAAAATGCCTTAAAATTACAAGTCCTAGTTGATTAAAGTTATAGCTTTATCATTCCAGACTATCTAGGCTTTGTATTGGTCACTCTAAAATTTTTAAATTAAGGGATGAAAAAGATTTTTTTTTTTGTTTTGTTTTGTTTATATACATAGCATGAATGATCCGACTTCCACAATCCACAGATTTTCAGGTTTTGACTGGAAGACTGGAATATATATGAACATTGTTTTCAAAGTTATTTAATCTTAATGTAACTTATTTTTTGGGGAGATAGCATTCAGCTATACTTGGAGAACTAGTAACAACTACATATAAAAGAGAAAGATAATTACTTCCAAGAGTCCTACTGCAATGGAGAGAGCAACACCGGTGGATCTGAGGGGTCTCTTTCCTTGAGTAACAGGCCAAGGATCACGCTGGAGCTCTTCCAACAAGTCAGTTAAACTCATGTCACATTTAGAAACTGGTTGTAGAAATCTACAATATCAAAATATATAGTTTTATAATATGAACAGAATATTGAATGACAGATAACTCAAAAATATCCATCAGAAAAAAATAATAATAATTTTATAGTAATCTACATTTCAATTGAAACATCCAAATGTTTTAGTTTTTAAATAAAGGATATAAATACTTTTATATAAATTAAATTATTTAATTAACATATGTATAGTCTTAATGAACCATGTTTTCCTACAAAATTACAAAGACATTTTTAAACAAATTAATATGCTGTCTTTATATTTTAATTTCAGCATGATAAAATTAATAACATTTAATTTTAGATAAATTCATTAAAATGTATATTTCAAGTAAATATATTATTTGAATTTAATACTGACATGGTGTCTAATTTCACAAACTACTATGTTGTAAATTGTTTATTGAAGCTTTATTCATTATATACACATTTATTTAAATTTAGTTTATTTGATATAACTTAGAGAATCTAAAGCAATATATCTATCCTACATAATCCATAGTAGATTAATGAATTTCATAAAAATTCCATAGAAGAAATGGGATATTCCATCATTGATAAAAAATAGAGCAATCCATAAAGGTTGCCAACTATGTAATAAACTATAATTACCGCATACAGAAAGAAAAATTGAATAGGTAATTTTAAATCATCAAGAATAAAATTCAATATTTAAATATTTTTCCCTTTTGTTTAAATTAAACAGGCCATGACATGGCAAAGTTTTCTTTGCAGCTTGCCACATTATGTAAAAAACCTTTCAAATGTTGATGAAAGATAAAAACTCTGGAAAATAATCCAGCTCTAATTTAATAAGAACCCAAACATTTAAAAATACTCTAAATAAACCTGTTAATAACAATTAGCTAGAATCAGGACCTTGAACTATAATACATGTTTGTTTTTTTTCTTTTTATTTCTTAAGAATCAATCTCAATTCTGTTGGCTAAATATGTTAACTAGTTTATAAAAATTTTATAGGGATATAAAAAACAAGTTGTATTTTATTCATTAAAATAACTCTTCAATAAATGTATTGATGCAATCGATAAAAATGTCTCTGACCATTTGAATAGTAAGATGCCAATATCAATTTGAATGATAAATAATTTTAGGCTTTTTGTTTGGCATACCATTAAGTTACAATGAGTATATCGGGCTGTAAATTAAGCACTGATACTATTACAAAGTAAGTTACAAAAAACAATTTTACTAAACATTTATAATTCTATTTAATGTATTACGATAATATAATACCTTGTAATAACTATGCCATTTTTTGTTATAATGCACTAAAATTACATTCTTAATTTAATTAAAAATAAACTAAGAGTTTTGTCATTCTTGGCAGCATAATAGAAAAATTTTAGTTAGAAAAATTGAAATTTTTAAGTTTTTTTTTTTTTTTTTTTTTTTTTAATTTCTTGGAAGGAAAAAAAATGTCTTGGTTTATAGACTGTTCCTAAATCTTTTATAATTTAAAGCTCTAAGTTCCTCTCCTTACCCTCCTCAAATTCTGTAAGAATATACATTAAATTTAGTGCAATAAAAATTATATAATCAGACAAACAAAAGCATACCTGTTTGCAGGAGGTACTGTTTGATTGGGTGCTCCTCTGGGTTGCTGCATCATTCCAGGTTGTTGTTGTTGAGCTTGAGAATATTTTCCAATGCCTAACATATCCTGCAATAGAAAGAATTCTTAAAATGATTTTCATAACACATTTTTTTGCAACAGAAAATTATGTTCTGTTTATTAAAATAATCTACATAAACATTGATTTGTAGAAAATGATTCATTATTTTCTTAGCATTTTTTACAGAATGAAGATAGATTTAAAATAACAGATTATAAATGCATATTAATTTTAATAAAGGCCTGCTAGAAGTAATATGCAGAATGCAGGTTTCCTGTTCTTCATGCCACTAAAGGTATACATACACTGCTATTGTAGATAAGAAATAACTGCAATATATTTTTGAAGTTTTGCCTTTTCAAATACTACAAATAAAAATCTTTTACCTTTTGTTTTTTATTAATTGATATCTTCTTAAACAGGTCAAAACTTATTAATCATCTTTAAAATTACTAAACATTTTTTTTTAGATCATAAAAAATTCAACATATTTTACTTTAACAACCAGGTCGAAAAAAGATGAGCCAATAGCAGAATCTCAAATATCATGTTTCATTGAAAATTTAAAGGAATAAAATTCATGAAAAACTCAAAAATTTGTAGATGTATAAATAAAACTTTAAAAGAGGATGGCAAAAGGTTTTATTAAAAAGCAATTTTTAAAAAAAAATTGTGCAGTGAATATGCTCATAGAAATGAAACAATAGAAAGTACCTGTATTTGTTTTCCTGTTAAATCTTTTGTTCCTCTGAAAACATAACTTTTAGAAATACCTTCACATCCCAACTCATGAACTTGGACCATTCTGCCAAATGTAATAAGACCTATCAAAGCACTCTGAGGTAACAGAGACAATGACATTTGCAAGGATTCCTAAAATACAAGATGGTCAAAAATAAATATAATAAGCAATTTTAATATGGAATATATTTTTAATGATACCAACTCGATAAAAATCTATAAATTTTTAAAAAGTTAAAATTTTTTAATCTTTTTATTACTTATTAATTTGGGTTAAATGTAATTTTTATTTATTTCGCATCATCAGAATAGCATTTTTTAAATAAAATGTTTATGAATATAAAAAATATTAATATGAAATGTATAGAATAAAATAAAATGTATAGAATAAAGGTATAGAATAAAAAGGCTTAAAATAAGTTGTAAATGAATCAGCAATACATATATTTTTAAAATAGATATATTTAATTAATCTAATGAAGCAACCAATAAAAGTAACACTTGTAAAAATGCTGTTTATATAAAATTGATTTGAGATTAATGATTTTAATTAAAGAGCATTACATTTAATTCATCAGAGTTTCATTGACAGAAATAAAATTGAATACAAACCTTCAGTTCTACTAATTCTTCTTCATCAATACAAGTGTCCACAACAAGCAGAAATATTGGAGGTAAACATGGCTGCCTCTAAAGTTCAGAATGGATAACAATTAACATTTATTTTAAGGCAAGATTCCACATGCATATAAAAACACTATATAAATATTTATGTATTTATGTCACTCAAATTATTATAGTTATAAATAAATATATACATAAAAGTGCACTTAAATAAATTGAACTTATGCAAAATACAAAAGATTTCATAAATTGTCTTAAAATTGAGAAGTATTAATTTCTAGAAGTAGATAAAAATATTATTTCATAAGGAAGTTAGATCATTGGAAAACATACTGAAATAGTATATTCAATAGTGGAAAATTGTGGTATTAACTCAGCTGGCTGATGATGTTCCGATATGGATGCATATTGTGGTGGAAACTACAAAAGTAAAAAAAAAAAAAAAAAAAACATTTAAAATCATTTAGTTGATCATGCCATTAATAAATAATAGAATTTAATTTTATTATTTGTAAAACATTTTAAGAAAAGTATAGTCAATAAATTAGTAGAAAAAAACATTTACCTGATTACGTTGAAAGCAGAAATTGCAAACCCATAGTTTGGCTCTGTAATCCACTTGACTGCAATTAAAATATAAAAACAAGTTTAAAACCTTTACATTACCAATATTGTTAACAATATAATTATTTTAACTCCATGAAGTAATGGGTCAAGTTTAAAAAAAAAAAAAAATTAATAAGAAAAATACATAAGAAAAAAATTTTTATAAAATTTATAAACATTTAAATTGCTAAATCTCAATGCAATTATGAATTTGTAGATAAATTTAGATCAGATAGATTTAGTTTTTTATTTTGAATAAAATTGTATACACCACATATTTGAACAATACTATATAAACTGTGAAGGACAAGAATGATGCTTGCGTGAAGTACAAAAAAGTTGCTTAAGGAACTAATTCTACAATGCATAGTTTTTGAGGAATTTGCAGAAGTATGATATCACATAGTGTACATGGAAAATGAGCATTAATCGAAATGGCCCAGCTGTATATGATATATAGAATGCTTACATAGAAAGGCGCTCAAAAAGTATCACTGTTTATATCAAAGCATGCACATGTGTGCTGTATAGTGGTTAATTCAATGCAATACAATAGAAATGCACTCACAAAAGCAAAGGCAGCATGCAGATGAGCAATTAAGTCTTGTTCTATAGTAACTGAGGTTTGATAAATCAAATTCTTCAGATGTTCTCACTGAAAAGTCAGATCTAGTTATTTTGATAGCAATGCAATAGTGCCTTGTCATCTTTGTGTCTTGATACAGTGATGGACACTTTATATAGAAGATTGTCATCCAACCTACCAATGATATTGGTGTCAGAATGATGGATAGTGAAAATTCTTCATGGTTTGTAATGCTTTATTACTGATCATAAATAAAAGGAAATATTGCAATATTCATGAATGGAATGCATTATTAGATAAAGTTTGGCAATAGTTTCCAGCAATGCAAGCCCGATGACAGCTATTTAAATGAATAGCAGACACATAGCTATTGTCAATTAACTGTTCTTGCAAGCCACGAAGTAACAATTTTACTTTTAAATCTTCACATTTTATTTTTATACATTCTACAGTTTCACATGATTTCAATAAATTTTTATTTCTCATGCACTGTGTGCAAGATCATAGTTGTTGTAGTTGTTTTTTTTTTGGGGGAGGGGGAAGGTATGCACTGTAGAGATATGGTGACTTAGATAACTTTAATGCATTCTAAGGATTCATGGTCTGCACAGTTTATGTGATATTGTTCAAACACACTGTATAAATAAAAAATTACTTGGTAGCTACATATGAATGGTATCCTGCTAGTGACTATTTAGTGACATGTCTCTCAATGTGAAATTCAAAATCATGGAACAAAATGAATCTGAAGATTTGATCTGCAAAATTAAACTACCTAAGTACTTAATTTTTATATATATCTCATTTGCAATTAAATGTTAATTTGCTAATCTTTACTAAATTTTATATATGTAAATAAATACAATTTGAAAAAGATTTTCATAACAGTAAAAAAAAAGTTTCTATATAATCACTAAAGCACTTCCAAAAAGGAATATTGGAATGGGAATGTATCACTGGTATTTTTTAGTGATAAGTATTTAACTAATCTTAATCATAAGAAAAAAATTTATCAATCTTCATACAGTTTCATTTCTCATCAGTTTTGCTATCGCTAAAACAGAAGTATAAAAGCAAACAAATTAACTATATTGGAAAACAGTAAGAATTTGTATAGTCCACCATGAAATGGAAAAATCTGGTTTATTGGTGGAAATGGACAAATTGATTACTCGTTAGATGTATTAAGATATATGCAGCACAAAGCTGCTTTGAAAGGAAGAAGTATAACAGTGCGAAATTTTTTATCTAATTTTTTTAATATTGTGCAATCTAAAATTTTAATTATTAAAAAATTAAATAATCTTTATTGCAATAAAAATCATTCACAAATGCAATTTCCTCCTGTATGACACAATTCTTCTTGAATCCTTCTGTCTCGACCAAATGCCAATTTTACACACCATTGGCAGTTGGATTTTACTTTATATAAGAGGACAAACTTTTTGTTTTTAATTAAAAATTTTCTTTGTGGCTCCCATTCATCATTCAAATCATATCAATTAATATACTTTAAATACAAAATTATAATTACTCACCAAAGAGGATTTAGGACAGCTCGACATGTTTGTCTGCCGCAAACAACTGGATCATACTGAATGAAAGGGAGGTCTGGCCTCTCTTTCAGGGGTGTGTAGAGACAAGCCAGAGGCACAACAAGACGAGTGGCTTCAAGCCGACTCGAGGGCCATACGTTCCATGTGAAACGAGTGCCATCGCGATCCTCATTCTGTTGTATAAATTCTTGATATGTTTGATAGGCAGCCATCTGAAAAATAAAAGATATAAACTTCACGCAAATGACATATTTACAATACATTAATATAATTTACCTCTTCTGTATTTGTTAAATTAACATTGTGTCTATAAAAGGGTAACTTACACTTTAACAGACAAACTACCATTTGTTCTATGGATAAATTTAAATAGTATATAACTTAAGAGAGATATAATATGTATTTTTTAGACTACATTTTTAAAAAAATTCTCTTAATATTTTTATATCACATAGGAAATAAGAAAAAAAACGATATACTTTCTCAATTATAATATAAAAACATGCATATATATTTCAGTATATCTATGATTTCATTTTAATAGTGTACTGTAATTATTTTTAATAATTATTTACTAAATTCTTAAGAGAATTTTTTTTTCATATTAAATTAAATAAGATAAATAATTTCACAATAAACTCAAGCAGATATCAAATCTTATGGCAAAATCATTATTATTTAAGAAGTATTCTTAAATATACTCAAGGTAGTATAATTTTATTTTTGAAATTCATGGGATTGTTTTTATTTTGAAGCTTATGGCACGTAAATCATAAAAATTATATACTTTGTAATTTAATGTTATTAATAAAAAATATTTTTAATATATATATGTATATATAATAAAATATAAAGTCTTAAAACATGGCAAATAATTACATACATATTTATTAATTATTTACAATAATAAATTTTCTGTCATGCTGGATAGTAAGTTATATTGTTCTATTTTACATTAGAAATATCAAATTAATATAAACTTTATGATCCAAGTTTTTAAATCTATTGAAGGGGTAAATTTATATCAATAACTTAAAAAAAAATTCTACACAAAGCATATCAAATTTTAATATTCAGCCTATAGAATAAAATTCAAGTAATTATAAACAATAAATATGTTTGTTTATAACATTTTAAAATTAATCTATATGCTTACTTCAAATAAAATTAGATTATATTTTATTAAAATTTAAATAGTATAAAAAATATTTAATAAATTTTTATGTAAAATAAAAAATTAAAGATTCCAAGTATTTTGGTTATGCAAAATAAAAAAGATTTATTCGAGATTAATTTTCAATGCGTATATTTAACGAAAATTTCATATTGTAAAATAGGTTTGAAAATTTAACAATATTTGTTTACATATATATATATATATGAATAACAAGCTTAGAATACTATTGATTGAGGATAGCCTTCAAATATGATAAGAACACAACAAAATATGCATATTAACAATAAATAAATATACATATTATACACATACATAGTAAAAAAAAAAGTAGTTTCTTAATACTTTAGATAATTAAAATAATAAAAAAATTTATCATCATTTGTCCATTCCATAAACAAATATTTGTAAACAAAAAGATCAAATATACTTAAAAATTCTTACAAAAATAAACAAATTAAATATAAAATTTGATTTTTAAAAGCACCACATATGTTTCATATTTAATATTTCTAGTTATACTTCAAATCATCAATAAATAAAAAAAAAAAACCTCTTAACAAATTTATAAATAGAAGAATATTAAAACATAAAATAAAATTTGTTCTAATATTAAAATATTTCATATGATGATTTTTTTTTTTTTATAAACAAAATTTGATAAAAATTTGTGATTTTCTTTTATAGAAAAAATGACATTAAATAACTAATAAGCTCAAAAAGTAAATTTTAACTACTCATTTTTTTTATATATATAATTCTATATTGATAAAAGCCTATGTAGTTAATCTATGTTCCTCTTGTTTACATATAGATTAAAAAAGACATAAATTTCAATAGTTTAAAACAGCATTTTTTATAATTTCAGAAAATACCAACTTTAGATTCCAAACAGAAACAGCCGACTAACGGAACGTCCAAATTATTTAAAAGGCCACGTCTGACATCGGCATATATGACGAGTCATATGCTTGTTTTGAAACTAGATATAGAGGGCGCTAGGAACAACAAAGATGATAACGAGACAATGTAGATTTAGAATAAGATTTATAACGAATTAACAAATACGAACCACATTAATATCGACAAACTATGATTTGGGATCTCATTGCAAATTTCATACTTAAAATTAATATAATCTAATGGATTTCAATATCAGTCTGAAAAAATTGCTAATAATAAAATTAAAATTACGTTATTTCAAAACTGAAACTAAATGAAAAAATTAAGCTACGCAAGTATTTACAAATTGTAAATTTTTGTTTCGGAATCACACAGAGTAAAATAAATTTAAGAGTTTAAAAAAAATGGAGAGTTTGTACGGAAAATATATCCTACTTTCCCATTCCTTGATTAATTTTTATACGAGAAAAATGCAGTTACTTTATGACCGAATTTTTATATCAAATATTCTCCTTAATTGTGAGTATTGTTTAGGGGAGAAAAGGCTTTTCTTGTCCTTCATTACTTTATCGTGTCCCTGATTGACCGCTTTCAATTTTTTTTTTTTTTTAATTTCTTTCACGAGTTAATAATTAAGTAATGTAAAATTGTCCTAAAAGAGTGTCAGGTGAAAGCAAAGACAATTTTATTTCAAAGTGAAAATTAGATTTTTTTCAAGAAAAGAAAACCGTTTGGAATTTTATAGTTTTTTTTTTTTTTTTTTTAATTTTTAAGATTGCTGTTACACGTTTTGATCTTATTAAATCCTAAATTTTAAGGATAATCTACATAGATTTTTTCTAGATTTTTTTTTTTTTTTATCATAAACTGAGTTTAATTATACAAAGTAAAAAATTAAAACAAAATTCTTTGTATATATGTATTCTTTGTATGTATATATGTATGTATATGTATTATCTGTAATGACTATATTTCTTTTTATTAGAGAGTTGTTGCATAACGGAAGCCACCCGCTTTCACTTCTCCGCTATCAGGCTCCTGATGCCACTGCGCATGCGCTGATCAGAACTCGGCAATTTATCAGGAAGCTTAAAATAATTATTTTCTTTGTCAGGATTACAAGGGAACCAGCAGTAGTTAGCCCCACGTTTCGCATCTACAAAATTAAATAAATTTTCACATTGAACTACAGCGTATTATAATGCTCTGTGCTCAAATAACTCAGATGAAAGAGTTTTATATTAAAAATATTGTATCAAATTATAGATTGGCTTAATCACTTATAATACTACACAAAAATGAAAACATTGAAAAGTATTATATTTCACTATCTTATTAATAAATCAATAATTTCTTTCATGAAAACTCACTTCATACATCTGTTACTATGACATTCATTGACATATTGTGCTTTTGATGAGGTGTGTTTTTCCCCATTAGAAGATGGCATAAATTTAAATAGTAATCCGTCAATAGTTCAATTTGCCGCTATGTCTCCTTTCCGTTTGAACTACAACCTGGTGAAATTTTTCATCAGAAACTGTTTCCATATCAACAGGGAAAAATTCAAATAGAAATGCAGATTTTGAAATATTGTATTCTAATTCCATAAATAAGGAAAGTGTGTTCTGCACAATTTCATCGTAATTTTGAAACTTTTGATTTTCTGAAAAGCTTTTATGTAAACTGTCATCCCAAACTAGTTTCCCAGGAATGAAAGTTATTTGTGAATTTTTAAAGATCAGTAGGTGAGTTATAGCTAAATATTTTGGCGTGTTATAACTTCCATATATGCCATCAATCTATTGCTCATTCTACTGGTGTTTTAATGCTGTTAACTACATGTTTAGTTAAAAGTTAGGAATAATTTGCATGTTATTTTATTTTTTATCACAGGGAGCTATTTGGACGAATAAGAATGCAAATAGGGAAAAATATACAATCTCTCTCTCTCTCTTTCTCTCTCTCTCTCTCTCTCTCTCTCTCTGTATATATATATACATATAAATCGATATTTACGGAATATCAATGTAACTTAAAAACTATAACATTAAGTGTTCTTCCAACTTATTTTCTCTAAAGTTATAGTTCTTTAGCTTTGTGTTTTAGCCAAAAAATAGGAAGGGATTCTAATTAGTTTTTTCAATTAAATAAAACCCGTTTTCTGCTTTGCGAGTCTGGTTCTGAACTATCTGGCTCCATCTGATGTCTTGATTAAGAAATTTTATTTAATTTAAAAGTATTATTTGTTTAAATTAAATTTTGTTATCTCGAATATTCAATTTTTTAAACTTATGTGATTATGTTCTTTTTTAAATGTATTTTTCTTTTCAAATATCCCATTTTATTTTGTATATATTTATTTATATTTTACTTTATAAATGTTCTTTATTTATGAATAATTTAATTTTTTCTTTACAATTTAACAAACCATAATTATTAGTCATCATTAGCGTTTTACAAACACGATTGCTATTTTCTCTTGATTCCTTTGCACTTTTCACGGATACTTTTTCTAATAAAATTTATCAAATCTAAATCTTCTTATTCTCGAAAAAGTTCTGTTGAATTATTTTGCTCTTTGATCGATCTTTTTCGCTTCCCAGAATATGTTGGACCCGGAGGTCTTTAAATTCTTGTCTTTCAAGATGGGAGACAAGGCTTGAGGTGGAAAACATGCCAAATATGTAATGCAATGTTCAGAATAGGTCGGACATGCAATATTGTGTTGAGGCAGAACTAAGATGTAAAAATAAAAAAGTAAGATACAGTAAATGCAGTATAGATTCCCAAAGTAAAAATTTTAAGTAGAAAAGTCAGTTAAGGGGAGTTTATTAATAAAATATAAATGTATGGAAGAACCCAAGAGTACTTTTTTCCTTCAAAAAATTTGCCCGAAGTTCAAAATCATATATGAGCCAAAAGGAAAAAAAGTCTGGTAAAATGTAAACATGTTGTCATAAATGAAAAAATATTGTCGCCAAAAATTGTTAAGAAATGATGACAGTGGAGAAAAGTGCAAGATCAGGTGTCGATCACGCTGCTGGATTGGAGCGTCGACCATTGGACAAATTCATCTACGAAAAGCTGACAGATACTGAGCACTGAGCGAGTTGAGAATAAGTTTTTAATCCTAGGAAAGCCAATTGAGTAACGGAGTCGTCATCTCGTTGTCGCTGATATAGAGGAGAAATTATGGGTAACAAAATTCTTGTTTTGATTTGTTTCCTTATCAATTCTTGTTGTGTTCTTCAATTTCTTCTAATTCTTATTACGGCGCTTCTTTGGATTACCTTTCAACGTCTAAATTAAAACTTCCTCCTTGCACATCATTATAATCCTTATTCTTCAAGCTTTTCAAGTTCACCGATTTTAAACGTTTCGGGTGAGTTTTTACTAAGATAGAAAGCATTGTATCGTAAGTTATATTTACGCGGCACTCTTGTCGAATTTCTATTTCTAAAATTTGAGAATAACTTAAATCGAGATTTTGTCTTCATATTTAATAGTAGGTATACAACCCCATTCCACAAAATCTGGGAGGCGAAAGACAGACAATTGATGGATCATCAAAACACAATTAGATGAATCAGAACAAGCTAGTATCAGAAAGAAATTACGTCAAGTCTGTTATGGTGTGGTGAAAAAGACGTCTAGTTGCAGCATCTTGTGATAACCTCATGACCATCCGTCCCGTATAATAAAGTCGGGTAAACGACCTTTCCTAGACAATGTCAACAATATGTTCGGCCAAAACGAAGAAAAACAGACATTAGTAAAATTATATACAAATAAAATAAAAAGGGATATATTCACATTTTCTTCTGACTTATAAAAGTCTCCAGTTCCTTAAAACAGTAGTGGTTGGCACAGTTAGTAAGATTTTTTTTTTTTTTAAGTTAAGTTACATAAGATTTTATTAAAATCATTTATGGTCATTTATGTAAACCATATTTTTGCCTTTATATTAATTTTTTAATTATCTTAAAAATAAATAGTTGTATTTTGACTTTTGGAGGCAGAGTATTTAAAACAATTTAAAAAAAAACATTTCAATATTAAAGATGAAGAAAAAGCTAAAATTTCACGGGTTAACAACTTAATGAGGGATTAAATACTTAATTGAAAATAATTCTGAAATCAAATGAAAAATAATTCTTAAACTTATTTATTAGAATATTTAACAATTTCCTTTCTTATAAATATGTAATTTAACATTCTCTATTAAAGAAAATATGACAAATAATTATCTTGATTTATCATTTACAGGCACATTGTGCATAAAATAAATAAATGCTAAAAAAAAAAAAAACTTATGTGAAGCAAAACAAATAAATGTAGGATTTGTTTGTGTGGTAATCAGCAGGCGGCGACACATCACGTTTGCTTGTCTTTGACAGAGCCTGTTTACAAGGTGGGGGAGTATTCAACTTTGAACTCTGACCCCACGAGAAGGGGACAGGATCCCGTAGATGAAGAAGGAAAAAGAACGCTGGCGGGAGCGAGATTGGGGAGGCTGCGTCAAGCACCGAGAGAATATGTTTAACTCCTTAATTAATGTAAATATCATTGTAAAAATATAGTATCATTAAATGGCTTTATTTAAAGTAACGTCCCGTTACTGCGTTTTGTATGTCAAATCCCCTAGACACCCACTGCAAAAGTACAGCCATTGTTAGACTGGTAGAGAAGTCTAACAAAAACTGTAGGTTCGGCCGGGATGAATCTACTGGAACCGGTGTAAATCTACATAAATTGTTAAATACATTGGATTTTTTTAAAGATATTTTAAAATTTTCCTGGGTTTTTTTACATTAGTTAATAAGATTTTAATAGATGACAAAAAGGATTTACAAATGCCATGCATGTTTAAGATGTTAAAAATTCCTTGAAGCAATTCAGATAATTAGATATATAGATACATAAAAAAAAATACAATTTTTAATGACATATTTACATTTGATTTGTTTTTTTTCTGTAAATAAGATAATGATTTTAATAAATAATTTTATAATTTCTCAAGCAAAACAGATGATCTTTATTATAAAGACGTGAGCCCATTAGTTGAATAAAATATGATTAATCATTATTTTTTCTTTGTTAATCTTTTTTTATCTATATGCTTTTACATACAAGCCATCTGCTATGAAAATATGAGCCCATTTTTTTTTTAAGCACCCCCAAATGCACCCAAGACTACAGTCAAACTACCTTGCTTCTTCAATGGTCTCCTAGGGTGCTGTATTGCCAACTTTGGGAACCAATACCCTAATAGAAAATCAAAAAAATTTCTCTTGCTATGTCTCGTTTTCTAGTGTCGTTAAGTGTTACGAAATAAACGGGCAATCCCAAAACTCAACTGAAGATCGGTAACCTTTTTTTAATCAGATCTCCATCTAATCTAAAGTAAGCAGAACGTCAACAGCATACATCAGCATAAAGTGCCTCAATTAAATCTTTTTACTTAGAAAATCACCTACACTTTCGATCAAGAATTGGAAGTGGAAGGATTACTGTTCCATCATATCAACAGCATTCATTCCGTTCTAATTTTATGACGGTTATGGAGTGTCAACATATAAATTAAATCCTTGATCATTAAAATTTATTTATTCTAAGCTATTTATATATAAATTTTTTAGCTGTTGTTTGGGTGAGTTAATATTTTTTATTTAATTATTCTAAGCTATTTTTTTTTTATTGTTTAGATGATTTAATATATTTTAATTTCAAATTATCCTAAGCTATTGTTTTCTTACTGTTTGGGTGACTTAATGTTTTTTTTTCAAATTTTTTTAAACTAGTGTTTTTTATTGTTTGGATGAGTTAATATTTTTTTTTTCAAATTATCCCTAAGCTATTATTTTCTATTGTTTGATGAGTTAATTGCATTTTTTTTTTTTTTTTTTTAACTGAATTCATCTATATATGTCATAAGAGAATTTTTATGTTTCTTATAATTTCAAAATCATCATTTGTTTCGTAGATGTATAATTAATTTTAATAGAATTTATATCTCTTTTAACTATAGAATTCATATCTATGTGTATCACAAAAAAAATTTGTATATGTTTCTATATTTACAAAACTACCAGTTTTTCACAGATCTGCAGACAATTTTGATGTTTATTACAGATATTTTGATGCATAGAAATTTTAATGTTATTTCACTTTTGTTAATTATAGAATTCATATATCTATTTAAAATGTAAGATTAATATTTGTATGTGGGTTTTGTTTGTATTTGTATTATATTTAGAAATCAAATTTTATCTCTGAATTAGTTATTTATTTTTTTTTATTGATGTGTTACCAAAAAACATTTTAAAAAATCTTATTTTATTTAATTACATGAAAAGTGTAAATCTCTTATCTACGAAATATTATTGAAATAATATCAGTGTTTTACATTTTTTTTTTTTTTTTTACAATACCAATGATTAAACGTTACAAAAAAAGAAGATGGAGATGAGATCGAATACCTTTTTCTTAAAATTGTACTAAAAAATATGATTCCTAATATATATATATATATATATATATATATATATGTGTATGTGTGTGTGTGTGTGTGTGTGTGTGTGTGAGCACATATCACGCGAGTTTGTTTTGCTACCTTCAATATACTGGCTTTGCTACACAAACAATAAATTTATAATGTGCTTTACTTTCTGTAAATTTGTTTGCGTGGGAATAAAATAAATAAACAATAAAAATAAACCACGCTGTTCTTATTGGTTCTCACGAATTGAATGATAAAATATTTCATGTAATTGAGCAACGATGGATAAAAGTTCGATGAGCGCACAGCGATGAACTCGTTATTTGAATGGAAACAGCAGTTTGTATCCTGTTGAAGGTGATGAATTAAGGCAGTCTGGTAAGGCTTTTTAGTACATTCAGCAGAATCGAAATTTCCTGGGCTTAGCTTGATGAGCTTGAAAGATATGTAAGACAGGAAAATTCTTCCATTACACACAGGAAAGAGAACGAAAATATTATAAATGATTGAAATATAAACAATGGTTTGCATCACGTTGAAGGGAATGAAACAAGTCCGTCTGGTAAGGCATTTAATACATTCAACTGAGCACCCAGCCAAATCGAAAGTTCCCGTGCTTATGCTGCCGATGAGCTTGACAAATATATAATACAGGAACAACACAGTACAAATATATTACACAAAGGAAAGAGAAAGAAAATATTATGAATGATTGAAATATAATGAATAAAATTATAATTGTTTTATATTGGACAAATAGGGAAGCATATTCCATGTTTTTCTCTGAAATATACTGGCAAATTTTTCTTCACTATTTTGTGTTGGATTTTATTTGTATATTATTAATATTATTATTAATATACTCTGCATAATAAATAAAACATTTTATCATGTTTGATGCATGGTGTTAGAGGATGGACTTCTTCGAAGTGATCGGCAGCTTCGGGCCATGGCAGATGAGGATGTTCATCTACTTCACGTGCATGAACGTGGTGGGCATGTGGCAGAATTTCTCCATCCTCTTCCTGGCGCCCAACATGGATTTCAGCTGCGTGGAACCGTCGCCCCCTAATGGAAGCGAAGTCGAAGTTCCCACATTCGACGACCGCTGCTGGGTGCCCCAAGCCGGACAGAACCTCTCTTACCTGATGCCCTGCACACAGTGGAAATTCGACACCTCCCACACCTCACAGACAATCGTCAGCGAGGTAAGTTTCGACATCAATTGTAACGCATGGCTCAGTTAAAAAAGCCAACATGCAATTTTTGAACCGGAAGAAATGGTTAAATTTCAAAAGAATTTAATGTTTTTTTTTTTTAAACTAAGCAACATGTAATAAACTAATCAACAAGTCTCTTATCCTCCTTTGGCCCTTGTTATCCGGTTTGCCCTTGTACATAAAAATGGGGGATGCACCCCAATTGTATTTTTACCAAACCTCTCTCAATTGTGGAATTATATCTGTGAAATTCTGAGACGTTCAGAGGCGCCTTCTCCTCAGAACCCCAATGTGCTGGATGGAAGATAAAGTGGTATTCTAACTGTAAATATCACTCAGAAAAGTGTTTGACAAGCAAGAAGATAATAAGTGGAAAAATCGACTTATGCTGATCCTATTGAAATGTAAAGTTGTAACCATGCCTCTTTCTATATACTGGCAAGAACGTCCCTATGTTGTTCAGGAGAAATAGTCTGTCGGCTTCAAGACTTTCACACAAGAGGAAGTAGTGTGCAATTCCGCTTTCCATCTCAGAAACGTTTAGTTTGTCTACAGTCTCTCATCCCGAGAGGAAATATATTTAGCACATCCTGACGCATTAGTTGGACTACAGACTTTCACCCTGAGAGGAAGTATATTTCGCTCACCCTGCGGGTATCAAATTTTCGGTTTAGAACTGAAGTCGACATCGACGAATCTATAATTATCTGTCTTTGTATTAAATATTGTATAATTGCATGTGTGTGACGTTTGTGTGTAAATAACTGTGCGAGTTCTCCAAACTGCGCCCCAAGTATCTTAACCCAATCACACCCAGTTACAATCTGGTTTCCCAACCTGCACACTGCAAGGTCGTATTGTTGTAAAAGAAAGAACAACACAATTATGGGAAGAAAATTATCAGCATACCTTTGAAATGTAAAAGATGTCATGTATGAGATCAAAAGAGTCGTGGCTATGGAATGGAATTGCATTTCAATCCATTTAGCTTTCTCGCTGATGTGCGGAATATCTGTTTCAGTGGGACCTGGTGTGTGAACGAGAATGGCTCGTCTCTTTCACAAAATCCATCTACATGATCGGTTACCTCTTCTCAGTCCTCGTCTTCGGGCAAATCTCGGACAGGTGAGTCTTTTTTTTTTTGTATGAAAAAAATATTATGTTGATTTGCATAATACGTCCAAGTGAAATAAATGTGTCGATTGTAATATAATTTTTTAATTGTAGATATTACTAACAATATCCGGTACTAATAAAATAATAAGTGGGCTGAAAGGTTCGTAGGCTGAAACATAGATGGCGCTATTAGTATTATATCCATATATTTTTAGTTAGCCCTAACCTTCAAAAGACACGTGTATAAATTTGACAGCTGTTGCACTATTAGTATGTGAGTTATAGCATTTTTAGTGAAGCAACTTTTGTTAATTTGAAAAAAGAATTTCGTGTGTTAATAAAGCATTGCTTTTGGCGAAACAAAATACTATTGAAGCCAAGGCTTGGCTTGATAAACATTATTCGGACTTTGTACCAGGAAAATCAACCGTAGAGAAGTGGTTTGCTAAATTTAAACGAGGCGAAATGAGCACCGAGGACGCTGCACGCAGTGGACACCCCAAAGAGGCCGTTACCGACGAAAACATCAAAAAAAGTCCACAAAATAATTTCTGATAATCGTAAAGTGAAGTTGACTGAGATAGCTGAGACCCTAAAGATATCAAAGGAACGTGTTGGACATATCGTGAATGAATATTTGGATATGCGAATGTGATGATCGATATGTGACAATGGATGAAACATGGCTCCATCATTTCACACCGGAGTCCAATCGACAGTCAGCCGAGTGGACTGCACGTGATGAACCGACTCCAAAGCGTGGAAAGACGCAAAAGTCGGCTGGAAAGGTTATGGCATCAATATTTTGGGATACGCATGGTATAATAACCATTGACTATCTTAAAAAGGGGAAAACCATAAACAGCGACTATTACGTAGCGTTATGGAGCGTTTGAAAGACGAAATCGCGGAAAAACGGCCTCATTTGAAGAAGAAGAAAGTGCTGTTTCATCAAGACAATGCACCGTGTCACAAATCAATGAAAACGATGGCAAAATTGCATGAATTGGGCTTCGAATTGCTTCCGCATCCATCGTATTCTCCAGATCTGGCGCCCAGCGACTTTTGCCTGCCTGATCTCAGACTTCAAGAGGATGCTCGCTGGATAGAAATTCCGCGCCGATGAAGAGTTAATCGCCGAAACTGAAGTTTATTTTGAGGCTGCAAACAAATCGTAGTATAAAAATGGTATTGAAAAATTGTATGACCGCTATAACCATTGTATCGCCCTCGAAGGCAACTATATTGAATGATAAAATCAAATTCTATCAAAAAAAAAAAATTTTCTATGCTAGCCTACGAACCTTTCAGCCCACCTGGTAACTAACACTCTTTTCTAATGGTCTGCAAATATATATATATATTATTTATGCATTGTCTATCTAAATAATTGTCAAAATATTGTGTGCATTCAAATTTCTCAAAATATTTAAACAAATTAATCATCACTTATTTGTTCTCTCCTTTTTCGTTGTTCATACATCAGTATAGGTAGGTATCCCACCATCGTCATCTGCTACATCATCAACTGCGTCAGCATGATCCTGTCTCTCTTTTCCGGGTCTTTCACCATGTTCATCATCTTGCGCTTCTTCCACGCCTTCGGAAGGGCGGGAGCCACCACCGTGGGATACGTCCTTCGTAAGTGACCTGCTCTCCAGTTTACTCAAATAAATATATCATTATTGCAAAAAAAAATCAATTACAACATTGTACACAGTCATACAAGGAGATGTGACGAACTATCCGTTACCGATTTTTTAAAATTTATGTTATGTATAGTTCAGCACTAGGTTGTTAAATGGCCAAAGTAATAGAACCTACCTCTTTATAATTTTGAGAAAATCGAATTCATGGCGTAATGGTTGAAGTCGCGGAATAGCAGACTTTATAAAAGGTTTTACTTTCGATTCAGCAAAATTACGTAAATTAATAATCATTTTTAAAGAAAGACATACTTTTTTTTTTATTTTCTTTCTTTCATTTAATTATTTTTTTTTACTTCATCTTATAAAAGCTCAACTTAGAAAACGGTTAAACGTAGATTGTATCAGTCGGGATTGTAGCAGTCAGAATAAAAAAAACTTAAACATGCAGTCTAAGAACAGAATGGTATGTTGTTTCTTATCCCACTTGGTAGACAGCAACACCTAGACCAAGTCCAAGAACCCATTGTGGTTTTCATGGAAGGAAGGGGGAGGGGGTGCAGCATCTGTTGTGATGGAGCACCCGTAGTTAGAAATCTGACTTGGTTCCGTGACGCTGAATTTTTACGTGTTTAGGGTTGTCAGCTATATGCCAAACAGTCATATTAGACAGCGACCTACGGCTTAAAATGGATTCGAACCACTACAAACATCCATGGTACCCGCCGGGATTCCAACCCGAAACCTGTGGCACCGACCGCCGGAGTGCTAATCACTCAGCTATCAGGGTCCCACAGAAAGATGTATTTGGTATAAATATCCCACATTCTTATCTCAACAGAAAACTCAAAATTTGCACGAGCCTGTATCTCCAGTGAGTAAAAAAAAAAAAGAACAATTAAAACTAGAACGATTTTTATAAATGTGGACAAAATTTATTTCCCAATCAATACACATAAAAATCTATTTTAATCTATACCTTTGCTTTCGTCAAGTGTTCTAAATGGCATGAGATATATTGGTTTTCCTGTATTTACAATGGACATCAATCAATCTGAAGCTGGGAGTTTTCTACTTTATAATTAGATAATTAAATATGATCCTCTAATAGCTTACATTGATCATGAAATTCAAAAGATGCTATGCCGCTAATATGCTAAAAATAACGTATATTTGCCCGACGAAGTGACAACATGCGCCGCCGATGAGCAGCAATAGCGCTGAGATTCAATCGCTGGCGGCATTGTTGCGGCCCTGTTTCAAAAACGAGGAGCCTCGATAGCTTTCGTGATGCTCAGTATCTTACCTGGTGAGTCAGATTACTTGGGGGGAGTTTTCCTGGGTTTCTCCCCTACGTTACGTAATTGCGGGGTAGTTTCTTCTGAAAATCCTCCCGGAAGGCACTGCCCTCCTTCAGCGACATTGAGCCAAGTCAGACTTCTACCTATGGGTGTTTCCTCACAGCAGAAGCTGCCCTCTTTCCCACGAATAGACTACTCTTGTGTTGTCCGTCCCGCCCTGCCGGACACTGAGGATGAATCCCAACAATATACGAGTATAACGTATATTTGTTTCCTTGCTATCTCCAACATTAATATCTTTATTTTCCATATTTCAATTGCTTAGCCCGTAATTTTCTTAAAAATTCATGTATTCGGAAAAATTAACATTCAACGACAAGAAAAGATAATATTTTAAAATAAAAATACGCATTTTCATATAAATCACACACACACATATATATATATATATATATATATATATGTGTGTAGGCGCTGCTTGAAATATGCCTACAGCATCGTTGCGATCGTCATTCGGACATGTGCACTAAGTATCTTCGTTCTCATGTCCATTTCCGTACGCCATTTTCGGAAGCATTCGCTTGCGTCGCTGTTTATTTATACTTGTTTAAAATGTCTCAGTCAATTGAAAGTCCCGCCGATTGCGAAATACGTACTGTTATTTGTTTTTCTTAAGTGGAAGAGACGAGAAAGATATCGAAATTCATCGGCTAATTAAAAGAAGCACATGAAAAAAAGCCGCTATAAGGGGGTTAGAATGATAAAGAAATGAAATGGTGTGGAACATTTAAAGATGGCCGTACACAAACGTGCCCGATAAGGAACGAAATGAGTGACAGTCCGTCGTTGATGAAAGGTTGATGACAGCAGAAGTAATTTGATTTCATAATTGTCTAACTATTTTCCTCAAGTTTAAAAAAGGTTTTGAAGGAAATTTTGACTGAGCACTTATATTCTCGGAATCATTCTGCTTGTGTATTTCTTGTCTCGGGGTAAATGCAGGCAAATATTACGAGATCATAAATAAACTGGTATGGTGTAGTAGTAGTAGTCATATTAGACCGAGACCTACGATTTAAAGTGGATTCCGAACCACTACAAACATCCATGTCCCCGCCGGGACTCAAACCTTATGGTACCTAGTGCCAGAGCGCTAGTCACTAGGTCATCAGGCCCCTAGTTATGAACTACTGATAGCATAAATTTTAATCAAATTAGTGACAGATAATTCTTGACTTCTGCTTGTTAACCAGTCTGTCTTTTCAACGCTCATAAAACTTGATAGGAACAAATTATTACAGATGCAACTTAAGAACATGGCTGAAATATTCCACAGAGAATTTTTAATATCAAATAGAAGATTAGAATTTAATAGATGATGAAATTTTCTTGTTAATTCCTGGTACTAAACTGATGATATAAAATAACATTGTTTAATGCTAGATACTACAAAATTTTTTAAAGAGCTAAATTACTGTTAGCGGAATTAAATTATTGCTCTGAAGAAAAAATAAATTTTTATTTTTTAAAAAAAGTTGAAAAATGATGAAATTTTTTTTTCTAGTGCTTTTTTTTTTTCAATAAATTCATATAAATTATTTTTGAATCGTTATGTGATCAAGTAGAAAAGAAAACACTTAATTAATCTTGATTGTAATGAAATAAAATGAAACAAATCATATAAAATTTTTTTAGAAGTAAAGCAAAAAATTTAACACTAGGAATGTTAAAGTTTTCCTTAAAAAAAAAGTTTGTAATTGGCCTGTGATTGGTGAGAATTTATGATACTTACTCATTATAAAAAGATACTCATGTTATTGTAAGGATGAGGGGATATTCACTAAGTTATTTTTCATGTCCATTCTGGGGCTTATTCAAATTGCTCCAAAATAACTTCCAGGGATTGTTTCAATTGCTTCCATATTGTTCAGACTCTAGAGACTAACATTGGCTTATCATAGTGATGACCAAATTGTAAAGTTGTCCACAAGTTTTCCGAGTGAATAGACCAATACATAGTTGCTATAATGCCACTGTATTGAAAAATAAATTGTGACCTATAAATGCTTTTACGGCTTTTTAACAAAGCTGGAATACAGCATACCTAATTTTGTGTGATTTCTCGTAGTCATGGAGATGATCGGTCCGGAGTATCAGGCAGATATTGGGGTTGCCACCCAATTGGGCTGGTCGGCTGGTTATGTGACTCTAGTCGCCATCGCATGGTTCTTCCGTCATTGGTTCTGGTTGCAACTTGTCATCACACTATTCTTCCTGCCGTTCCTCGCCTTCTTTTTCGGTAACAATCTTTTCATTTTCATTTTAAATATGAATTTGCCAAAGCATAAAGATGAACTGCTTTTTACACATGATTTCACTAAAAGAAATGCTGTAATTGAATAGTTATTTATTTAGTAGAATTTGTCTTAGTATTCTGGGAATTTGCTCTTCTGTCTTTATAATTGTTCTTTAATAGTTTCTGAATTCCTGAATTCTTTAATAATATTCCAGTCCATAATTCCTTTCCTGCTGATGTGCTTTTTATTTACATGGATATACACTCAAGAGCCAAAACGTTATGACCACTTGTCAATAACGAGTTGGCCCACCTTTGGCGCAACACAGCTTCAACCCGCTTTGGCATGAATTGATACCACCACTTAATACCAGTTAAATACCACTTCCACCTGATCACGTGCCGTCCACGTCATCCAGGCGAGTTCATTGCAAAATGTAGGGGTGGTCATAATGTTTTTGCTCTTGAGTGTATATCTGATTGGATCCTTTCGTTCAATTATCAATCAACAAGAAACTTTCCATTGCTTTTCCATTAGATAAATTGCAAAAAGCTATTATGTGTGATGATTAATTTGCATTGATCGGTATAAATACTAAAGAAGTTTCATATATTTTCAGTTTTTTTTTTTAATCTTAAAAGTGTTTTAGTAATGTTCATAAATATGAAAAGCTATTAAAGAATTTTTGCTATTCAGTAAACTGGGCGCAAATGCCATCAAGGCATCAGGAAAGTTATAAACAGCACTGGTAGATGATGTAACAAAAATCTATCACCCAAAGGTGACATTAAACTTCGTCCCAATGGCGAATTGCTGAAAGATGCAGGGAATATTCAGCTCCAAAGTTTGTTTGTCAGAAAAAAAAAAAATGAACCATTTCTAAATTAGTCACCGACATGCGATGAAAGGCGGATCTAGTATATCAGTCCCAAGCTTTTACATTGCTCATTGTGTTAATAATGTAAACGCCTTTAGACATATAATGTAATAATTCTGCAATATAAATACTGTCAGATTTGACAAATCTTATCCACTTCATCCCAAGAAACTTATGATGTGTGTAAGGTCGGATATTTCTAGCAATGTCCGTCAACGAATATCTTTTGCATGATTAAATCCTCAATGCCGTTACCTACACATAACAACAATAAGATTCCTTCTGTTTCAACTAGTCTGTGCTGGGGGAATAGAGAAAAGATGTAGTTATATAACAAGAATGCAAGATTACATATCAAAAATTTGCATTGGAAGGAGAAATTCCCAAGTATCAGCAGGAAACTTCTGTGAGATTTCTCCAAACGATAATCCCTTATTCACTTCATACTTTAACTAACTGCAAGTGAATGAAAGATTTCTGTGATTTGGTTTGATTTGTCGCTTTATGGTCATTTTCTGCACTTTAGGCTATTTAGACTGGGACAAAAATGGATTTCGAACCACACAAAAACATCCATGCCACCGTCAAGAGATTTCCGTGATGAACAAATGATAGAAACAGAGGTGGATTATCTTTTTCATCATCTTCTTAGGTTCGGATATTTTATCGAGCCAGTATAAATGAGTTTACATCAGGTTGGTTGAAGGTTGAAGCTGAAGGTGGACGTTGTCCATTTAACATCGTTTGTTTCGATAAATATAATGCCCTTTTGTTAAAGTAATACCTCGTTTTGAAATTTCTTTGAAAAAAGGACAGAATTCTGATAACCTTATTATAATTGTTTTCCATACTTTTGTTGTTCATAGGGTTTGTAAGAACGATGGACTAATCTTTTTCTTCTTCATTGGACGCAATAGCCCTATGGTGAGACAATGTCGTCTGGGCTCTGGTAAGAGCCCTCACAGCTTCCCTACTTGCGGTTGTTTATTCAATTCCTTCTATTACTAATCTTATATATCTTGTTCAAATTTTCAATCGTTCATAAAATAGCATCCACTCGGGAGTTCAAATACATTTTTTTTTTTTGGTGGATGACACTTGACGTTAATGTAGTTTTTTCAAATATTAATTCAGTAATTAAATTAAATTTTTTTGGGCTGTTTAAGTTGCATATATCTACCAGCCCAGAGCTCTAAACTTTAAAAAATGAATGAAAATTATTTATAAAGGACTTTCTGTTGAAAAAAAAAAAGTAGTATTTTTTTTTTTTTTTTTATGTTATTGTTTTTAGATTGGAAAAAATTGGGACTGCAGGGTAGCATTTCTTACCTCACACACACACTAAAACCTGTACCAGCTATTAATATTTAATTCTTGTAGTGAATGATTTCAGACCAAAGTATTCGGCTTTATAAAACGACATTTCTTTCAAACATTAATATTTCCTTTTATCTTTTTTTTTTTTTTTTTTTTTTTTTTTTTTCAGTTATATCCCAGAATCTCCTCGATGGCTTCTGATCCATGGCAAAACGGAGAAATTAGAAAAACTTCTCATAGAAGCTGCCAAAATCAACAAACGAGAGGTCAAAGAAGATTTGGTTAGGATTAAATATGTATCAGAGGTAAGATTGATTTAGATGTAAGTCATGTACTAAAGCTATTTATGTTTTGCGTTTGTCGATTTTTACTTATTTTTTTACTTTTAATCTTTTAAGTTGTAGAGTACTTTTTGTCCCGGCAAGTATTCTATAACTTAAAAGATGCGGATCCTAATGTATTCATTTTGTAATTTTGATGTACTTCATTTTAGAATGACTGACTTTCACTGAATGAAATATTTAAAATTTCTGGTCACAAAACAAGGTTTCTTCTCCCCCAAAAGAAATAAAAAAAAAATAATGTTTATTTCTCACCAAAACCAAATGAATATTGAGGGAATCTTGAAAAAGAGAACACCGGTTGAGCAAATCATTTAAAACTTAAACAAACCTATAGTTGTCATAATAGAATTTATTTTTGCCTTCATTCTATTATTAATATAATGAGTCTCTTGGAGTTAAAATGGATTAATTTTTTAAAATTCGAGAAATCTGTATTCATTTCATGAATTTTAGAACGGTCCTCGTGCGGTAACTCGTTCAATTTTTTATGAATTTTTTAATGTTATCCTATATATGAATATTTTTGAATGTTAACCTTATTATATCCAATCAAGATATAATTATACAAATTGGAAAACTAATTTCTTCCATTAATGACATCAACCCTTATATTCATTTCATGGCAAAGTTTTGAAAAAAAATAACCCAATTAGTAACTTTCGAACCCTGATAACTTTTGAAACCCTGAAAGAAAATCGTAAAGAATAGAGTGTTCTGACAATTTTGAATTGCTAAACTCGATTTTCAAAATTTTTTCAATTGCTTTCTTTAATAAATATGTCTAAACATATAAGTTGTACGGTGAGAGACCAAGAATGGAATGGAGTTTAACCCCCATACTTGATGACAAAATTTTTCTGGGAGTTATGCACCATATTCAAATATTTGTATATTTAAACATTGCAAGAAACTTGACTAGAGCATAAATGCGACCAAATTTGGCGATTTTCGAAGCTGCAAATAGGGTGTGGATCAAACTGAATTTTTATCATCTACGTTTAAATTACAACATTCTTATTTTTAATTATAAAAATTAGAAATTAAATAAATATAATCTTAAGGTATTATTTAATGTGTTTCCTATTTTTTATTTTTTTTTTATTTTTCAATATATCAAAAATAAAAAAAAAAAGAATTTTTCTGTTCTATTTATAGGGTAAAGCCAAGAAAACGACAACCATGCTTGAAGTCATGAGAATGCCTAAACTGAGAAAAAGAACTTTTGTATGCTGTATCTATGGTAGGTCATCATTGATAATACGTTTGTTAATGCTTTTAGCACAAAAACTTGGAAAACATAGGTTATTATACTAAGTAAAGGGGAAGTAAGAATAAGTATTACATTATTATGAGACATTCAGAGTTCTTGGAAATTAGACTGTGCAAGCTAAAGCACAATTTTAAGAACTTGAAAGAGTTTCTAAGTTGGCTTTTTATTAATTATTTATCGAAGGCATTTTGTCAACTGACGTGGAAAAAAAAAAAACTTTAGTTCTATTTAACACTGCTTGGATTGGTTTTGGTTTGTCGCTCTACGGTCATCTTGTGCACATGAGGACTAAACAGACCGGAACCTCGTCCTTCAAAGTTTAAAGTGGATTCAGAACGACTCAAACATCGAACCTCTCAAACAAAACCATAAAAATCCATGCCACCGCCAGGATTCAAACCTGAAGCCTGTATACTAAAAGCAAGAGCGCTAGTCACTTGGCCACCAGGTGTAACACTGGCTGGAGGAATGAAACAGAGTATTCGTTTCATATTCCTGGTAAATAAATAGATTGCAGTTTTGAAGCCGCTTTCAAGATTTTTATCAATACCTTTGCAACCTGAGAGACTTGATGGATGGTTTATTAGACTTCTGAATACCAAACCAAAGATTTCTGTGTCCATATCGAAGATGGACAGATCGATCTGTTGGCTAAAATTTCCTTCTATTAAGCTCCAAGAGATGATATGAGGATGCAAAACCGCAGATGGTATCCCTTAAAGATCAATTCATCTACCACTCATCAAGCTTTATCGAGTCAATGGCAACTCATCTTACATAATGAATGTTTCTGGTTACGTTGGGCATATTTTTGTGATTATTTATCAATTAATGTGCCCTCAAAGAATTTGCATATTTAATATTTTCGGAGAATTTAATGAATAAAAGTTAAAACATATTTCTGTTTATATGCTGCAGTAAATAAAATACCTCTATTAAAAGTCACCACACCAGGATTGACATCAACATTTTCATCATGCAGGTTTGTGAATGCCTTCCTATACTACGGCCTCTCGTACAACACGAACGATTTAGCAGGGGACGCTTACCTCAACTGCTTCCTGTCGGGTTTGATCGAGTTCCCCGCCAGACTTCTCACCTTATGGGGCATCAAAAAGTGGGGTCGACGACCTACTTTCATCTTGTGCATGGCAGTGGGAGGAGTGGCCTGTGCAGCCATGATGTTCGTGCCACAAGGTAAAGCTTGAAAAGTTTCTTTGGCATAGCTGTTATAACTTGAATCATGACTTGAGAACTACCATTGTGGACCATGGAACCATGCCTTTTTATTTTGTTTACTACTACTGGATAATAAGCATGATTTTAATACTGATTTTTTCTTTTGCTGAATATTTTAGCGAAATATATTGCTTATCATTTTTAGGACGTGCTTTTATAATACATGTGCTGCTATTGGATTATAAACATGATATTAATGATGTCTTTTAAAGAAATATGTTATTTATCATTCTTGTTTCTCAACAAAATTAAATTTTGTATTTGAGATATAAAAGTTACTTTTCCCTTTTTTTTCTCCTTTCTCTCTCTTATTTATATATGTATATTTATTTGAAAATACCATATGAACAATAAATTAAATAATTCTATTTAATAATAATTGATTTTTGATGAATATTTTCTTGCGGTAAATTAACACTGTAAATAGTTCAACGAAGTAATAAGAAAAGGAACTCGAAGACGTAAAACAGCATAAGAATTGAATCGAAACACATAGCAAGGAAATTGTATTCTCATTTTTCTGTATGGGAAATATCAAGAGTAAAGCATCTGTCACAATATTCGAAAATGGAATACGCTTTTTCCCATGTGAAGGTTTTCCATTTTTTTTGGTGTGTATCAGAACCAAATCACGCATCGTCCTCTAATTTGTACAATGGAAATGAAACACATCGATTTTTCTTTTCTTTTTTTTTTGTAAGTTTCCATATATTTATTTACATGGCATTCGCTTCTTATGCTTCAGATGAGTAAATTTCCTTGAACCAAATTCTAGAGTCCCTTTAATATTTTCTTTTTGAAAACTATAAGTTACAGAATAAAATGTTTTGACGTTTTTATGTATTACAAATTAGTTCCTTTACAAGGTTTATGCGAATTATAAACCACTCAGTACAGGATTTTTTTTTTCTTTATTTTTTTTTGTACACACCTTTTCTAACTGGTACGGATATCGTTTCTAGGATACCCCTACTAGTTAGAAAAGGGAACATGGAACATCGATAGGCCTAATGTATACCACGAACACCCGATGGGTGTTCTAAAGAGGACATTGCCTTCTGGGAGAACTTTCAGGCAATACTGTCGCGGTATTTATGTATCATAAGGGTGAAACTACGTCAGGCAACCTAACTGTCGATACGCGATATTTTACATGCATTGTCACAATCGCCATCGAGTCTCCTAGTTCCACCTAGCCAGCGGTTCGAACCCATTCCTCCTGTACATTCCACTGGGCCACGAGTCAAAACCTGTAGATACTTGATTTTCTCAGAAATATATGCCAAAATAAGGCTATTTATAATTTTAAAACAAATCTAATTAAGTATTTTTATTTCAGATACTTCTTGGCTGAGCACAACATTCGCAATGTTAGGCAAGTTCTGCGTAACGGGGACTTTCGCAGTACTCTACGTCTACACCACAGAGATCTTCCCCACAAGCGTGCGCAATGCCACTCTCGGGTCTTGCTCAATGTGCGCACGGGTCGGCTCCATCTTGGCACCTTTCGTACGCGAACTGGTGAGCACACTTTTGAAATTCTTCTTTTCATTCCCATGATTTTTACTTCTGGAATCCACTGGTACCGTTTCCAAAAAACCAAGAGTGACTCCATGCTGATTGTGATAACTCCTATACGACACTCAAATGCGAGGCGTCTATTCCTCAATCCTCATGAAAAGAAATTTTCTCGCAACTTTCTCTATCAGTGGACCGTTCGTGCCATATGTAAATTGAAATAAGACATCCACACAAAATATTCTATACTTGGCATTAAAGTATTCATAATTGATATGTTTGATTTGTAATAGTATCTGCTTGCACAAGTTTATGAAGATTAAGTATACATTCAAAAACAAAAGGAAGCTTAATGTCTTCCTTGTATTCATTCTAAAAGTATCTGGTTCATATTCGTGAAAACGAGAAGAGAATTAGAAGTAGTAAAACAACCTAACAGAATAAAATCTTTTATTGCCCCCGTGATAATACCCGCAACATATTTGTTTTGTTAATCATTGAATTTCTTTTTGTAAAACGAATCCAAAATACACTCATGTTCATAAATTAAAGATAATGAAGTTCAGGCAAAGAAAGAGACAGAAGCAAAACAAATTTGACTTATTTGTAAAGTCTATTTATTAAACAAAAGGTAAAGAGCAAAAAGGATGCTATATGTTTGACATAATTAATAAAATTGATTTTTAATTCCTGGAGCAAATTTCAAAAAGAACCTATTTACAAAAAACAGTATAACATGGTTACAATATGGAATGTCTCCCGGACGATGCAATACAGGCCTTACAACGCCTAGGCATGCTGAGTATCAAATTATCAATCTGATATTGGGGAATATTACACCACTCATCAAGCAATGCCCTCCGAAGTTCCGGTTGACAGGTGGGAGGGGGTTGACGGGCTGCAATTCGTCGGCCAAATATCCCCCAAAATTCAAGTCCGGTTATGCTGACCAATCCATACGGGTGATATCCTCCAATTGAAGGCATTCGTCTACAATGTTTGCACGGTGAGGACCACCCATAAACAGAAATTCAGCACCCATGGCGCCCCGAAACAAACATACATGTTGTTCCAGAATGACATCCCGATAGATGTGGCCTGTCATCGTTACACTCTGAACATGCAGGTCAGTTCTGGAACCAAGAATAATTCCTCCCCAAACGAGCCCTCCTGCACCACTATAACGGTGTCGTTCAATGGTGTTCTGTTGGTGGTAACGGGTACCTGGCGCTCTCCATATGAAAGTCCGGCGAGAATCAGACTGCAAACTAAACCTGGACTCGTCGGAAAACATCACACAAGACCACTGTTGCGGTGTCCCCAATGCATGCTCTCTACTCCAGGTTAAATGCAGGCGACAGTGAGTTGCGGTAAGTGGAGCACATCTGACAGGCCTACGAGCATATAGACCAATGTGCCCTAAGCGTCTGTGCACGGTCTGCCTTGAAACTGTCGTACCGGTAGCTGAAGAGAGCTGACGAGACAGGTCTGATGCTGTGCTCCGTCCGTTTCTTTTGGCAGTAACTGCTAAATACCGGTCCTCATTCGGCGTTGTAACTCGGGGGCGACCTGTGCTGTAACTTCTACTCACATTACCATCATCTTGGAATCGTTGCCAAAGCCTGGAGATGACACTCTGGGCGATTCCAAGTTCCTCGGATACTTTCAGCTGGGTACGTCTACATTCCAGTCGTCCGATAATTCTACCACGTAAAAAATCATCCAAATGCTTCCTTTGTGCCATAACTATGCGGTTATTGCACTGAAAGGCTTTTAAAGCGCTTGTGAACAATGTTACTTCTTTGCCACCATTCCTTATATACCCCTCTCTTACACTCTCGTCATTGTGACGTACTATCCGCGTCATCTGGTGGTTTCCTGTAATTTGCATATTCTTCTTCAAGATGTGTGTGATAATTCTACAGGTGAAATTTCTATTTTAGAGTTCAATTTCTGTGTGATTCTGAATTATCCTTAATTTATGGACATGAGTGTATAATTAATTCATGCTTTACAAGTGTTGTACAACTCAAATAGTTCGTATACTACAATTCTTTATTCGATGAACATTTGCTTCTTTTAAAGCACAACCACATGTTAATGCTATTTATGTTAACGCATGTTCCTAGTTTTCACTTATTAATGATATAACAAAGCCCAACATTAACTCTAATAATTGAACAATATCATTGAATAGAAATTTCATTTCTGAAATTATAAATTATTAATCCAATGGTGTTTATTTAAAAAATGCTGCTTAAAAAAGTGTTACCTTACATTCATGGGCTGCAAAGTATTATTTTCAATTAAGGCAATGTGAAACTTCACAAGATATTCCTCAAATCTTGCAGAATATCCAGTTGCTACATGGCCTGCAATTTTTTCTGATATCTCATAGTTCAGTATATCTTGGAAGTGATTGGCAGTTGTTATGTCCCAGTCTAAAATAGAGAATGAGCTGAGGAGGATATTTGAGAGCATATAGGCTTCCATCCTTCAGGGGTCATTATCCTCCTGTTAATTGAATCTTTTACTTGTAGGGTTACTGCTTGCATCTCTGTGAGAGATGGTCCTGTTACCTATTTTATCACCTTCCATATTTTAGAGCTGTATAAAATTATCTTATAAATAACATTACATATTTACGTATGTATGCACTTTCTGACTGCATATCAATTTTCATCGCATTCTATCCACTTTTTTATGGCGTTGCATTTTCTCTGGCAGGTGCTATATAAATACATAAGCAATTTTAATTAGGAAATAAACTTAATATTTAATCATGCGCTGTACCCAGTTGAAAAACTTTAGCCTTTTTTTAACCTGATGATGATGAATCAATAATTACAAAAGTGTGTTTATATTAAAATCGGTTGTGTTGGAAAAACTTCTACACTTTCTACTACACAAACAGAAAATTTTGCTATTTTTACAATTTCTTGATTTTTTTCTTGGCAGGGTAAAATGACTCATGCGGCAGTGCCTAATGTCCTGTACACTCTTCTGGCCTTAACCAGTAGCCTGATGACTCTGATGCTGCCCGAGACGAGAGGGCTCGATCTACCGGACACTCTTCAACAAGCAGAAGACATAGATCAGTAAGTACAACATATTTTATGTGTCGTTTTATCATTCCCTGCTCCTCGTCCAATAAGGAAGAGAAAGGCTTTCTCATAAAAAGATTCCCTGAGCAAGCACCCGAACGAATTTCTTTTCTGAGTTCTCCAGAAATAAAGTAATGAACATTTATCTTCATCCGGGTTCTTAAGGGTGGAGTGTTTTAGGAATCATCCGTCTTCCATATGTTCGTCCATATCCACTAGTAACTGTCATTAACTAAAGAAGGCATGGGCGAAGCAATGCAAGCGAGTCATGGATTTCTTAGATCATATTCATTTCCTTAGTTAACCACATCTTTTAACAAAGCCTTCTTTCTCCTTTTGTTTTTCACTATTGGTCATATTCAACTGTCTGAAAAAATCGTACGTTATAATTTCTAGGCATCTGCACAGCTGCTGGGCATATTTAAACTCAAAACTAGCTTTATCCTTAATTTTTTCAAGCTATGGCTCAGAGAGGTTAGTAGTTGTATAACATACACAACTACCAGCCCCTATCAAGCTAAAACCAAAGGAAATTTTAAAAAAAAGTAATTGGCTTGTCACATCAAAGTCACTAAAAATAGAAGCTATTTGGAATGCTTTTCCCTTAAGTAACCATTAAAAATCTGTTTTCCATGCCATGACGTAATATAACAGTCAAACATGGCAATTATAATTCCTATACTTCGCACCAACTGCTGATTTTTAACATGTTTGCTATGTTTAAATTGAACTCAGAAAATTCGTGCATTGGATTGCAACTTTCATAACGCATAAGCATACTCGTATGCAAATGATATTTACGTTAATGCATGTTCATAGTTTCTGCTTATTAATGATATAATAAAGCGCAACATTAATACTAACAAATGAATTATATTATTGAATAGAATTTGATATCTGAAATTATACGGTAGTAATTCAATGCTGTTCATAAAAAAAAAAAAAACATTGCTCATTTTTATTGTAAATAAATTATAGTTATAATAAAGTTTGCCGAAAAATAACATTGTGTTTCTACCTGTGATAAAAACTTTATAATGAAAACTAATTTGGATATTATCATTTATATTGTGAAATATCTTCCTTTAAAATAGCAAGAAAACAGCTTCCTAAAATATGTATTTGGATAACGATTAAAGGTTAACATTTCGTAGTAAATATTGAAGAGTAATGAAGTTATACCTTATTTTATGATTTCTAATCTGTCGTACTTTGAAAAATTTGGTTCAAACACTTTTTTTTTTTCCTCTTAAGTTATTCCACATCTTGATATTTAATAAAAAAGATTGATTCAGTCTATTTATTATGTCAGTAGTAGAATATATGTATATATAGTTCATTTAATATAGCCCATTCATAATAAAATTAAACTATTCAAAACTATTTTCTTTCATGTTATCAGTTTCAAAAGACATTTTTTTTTTAACATTTGCAATAAGGTTTTGCTAATTTTGCTGCTAACATTAGTTTTACATAGATCCATAATGTTAAATAAATATAAGTTGCATGTATTTGCAAAAATTTTCTAACTTCGATGTTCTAAAATGAAAAGTTCAATTAGTTTTTCTTATTCAAAATATTAGAGAGTTTTTGCATGCCGTATTTTGGACGTCCGTTAGCCTTTTCTCCATAGCGCGCATGCTCATAGGAAATTGCGCATGCGTATCTGTAATAATGTTTACTATGAGCATGCGCGCTAGGGAGAAAAGGCTAACGGACGTCCAAAATACGGTATGCAAAAACTCTCTATTATATTAACATACTATACGGAAGGTAGTCTTTAGACTAAAGCAGCTATTTGCGTTATCCAGTATGTTTTTAATTGTTGTTAACAGTAATTGAATATTAGAGAGTTTTTGCATACCATATTTTGGACGTCAGTTAGCTTTTTCTCCCAAGCGCGCATGCTCATAGGAAACATTATTTCATATACGCATGCGCAATTTCCTATGAGCATGCGCGCTAGGGAGAAAAAGTTAACGGACGTCCAAAATACGGTATGCAAAAACTCTCTATTATTGTGAATTGCTATTGTCCTTTGTCCACATCAAAAATTCTTTTCTACGACAGGTCCAAGGAGAAATACAGAAAAACCAGTGCCAGCAATGACTCTATACCGCTGACAGACTACTGAGAACTTCTGATCTGATTTTAGTGCTTCCAGTATTACAGGATTTAGCTTGACTTGGTGCTTTTAGAAGTGTGCTCGCTGATGCTGCTTTATCTCATTTTATCCAAATGCTGTTAAAATCCAAATGTTGTTTATATTACCGGAACTTTGACATTAAAAATGAAAATTGAAGGAATTGAAAAAACAAATTGTGAACGGCTTTTATGAAATAAATTTTAAAATTTATCTGTTGCTTTAACATCTGTTTTTTATTACACAAATGTACTCTTTCTAGATGATATAGAAGGGGGGTGCACCATAGGCAGATTTTTTTAATTTCCATTTGTTTCTTCTGTAATACCGGTCTTTCTAAGTTTAATATACTGGATCTCGTGTTATACTAATGCGTATAACGAACAGATTACTGATAAATACAGGAAACTTACGTATTTCAGGAGGAATTTTAGGGAAAATTGCAACTCATTTGAGTGTCATATGGGAGAGAATATTGCAAAACTTGAAAATTAATAAAATGGTAAATAAATCATTCAAATAAATACTTGAAACCCCTACTCCATTTTTCTTAGCCTACTGGAGAGGTCTACATATTTTTTTTAATCTCAAAGATACTTATGAATGATTTAAATAATTTTTTTAAAATTATTCAAAGATTTTGGTTATGGACATAACCAAAATTTTTGTTAAGAAACTCTTATTATGTACTCCAAATCTATATTTTGGAGTACATACAACTTTTCTGTTATATGTGAAAAAAAATTTTTATCATAGATATTTTACGATACAACGTGGAATTCAATAATTAAAAATCTATTTTAAAGGTGTTAAAATTATGTTCTTAAATTTTTTACTTCATATTGTTTATTCTCTTTATTTTTCACTAATAATATATTTTTAAATACTTTTCATGGAAAAATCATACTATGCAGGCATAAAAATATATATATATGTTTGCTCGGGAGTCTGTCAGAATGTTTTTTATAACTCTTTTTCTGGAGGGCCATAAAAACATGTCCTAAATAATCAATAAACTTTTATTACAGCCATTCTGGCTTTTTTTTTCATCCTTGGAATATTTAACTTATTTTAAACTCTTTTTAATTTAAGGCATTTTGTTAAGAATTTCTGGTCTTATCGTTTGTAATTTTGATTTGCTTATATGTTATTTTTGTATTTACGGTAAGTGGTAAAATTTGTATGAATAGTGTTCAAATAATTCCATGGGTAACAACAACAACATAATTGAGTTACTTAAAATTAAATGGAAATTTTCATATAGTCTGTCTTATAGTTTTCTTATAATTTAATAAAAATTCTCTTAAATATATTAAATAAATAAAAACAGATTCGGATATAAAGGGATGATTCAATTTTATTTGTAAAGAACAATATTTGAATTCTTTTATCTGAATTTATTTTATTCTTCTTTTGAAACTCTTTGGTGAGGAATGAAGTGTTCTGATGAAGGAAGAGATGTACAAACCTCCTGTTATATTGTAAGAGACGTGGATTTCACAGCTCTGCTTTTTCTCCATTTTTCCAAGGGTCTGTTGAAAAATAAAATGATTAATTAATCTTCCTAAATTGAAATAACAATTGTTTTATTATATTTTGTAAAGAGCTGTTGTTATTCTGGCGGTTTTTTTCAATGCAACATAAGATTATCTAATTTACTATTCTTCGAAAAATTTCTATTTGGTTTTTTTTTAGTGAATATTTTAAAAAGGCTTTTCGAGGTATGCAGCGAAATCTTTGAGAAATTAGAAAATCACCGCCTTCAAATCATATTCTGTTAATTTTAGTAAAGATTTCAAAAAATAAGATAGGGTTATTAAGAAAGTCTTCTTCATATGATTTTCGCAGAAAATCCTTACATATATTTATATCCTTTAAGATTTTTTTCTTCTTCTAAGATTAAATAAATCACTATTAATTCCATTATTTCCAAATCCATGGCTAACAAAAATATTTCTCAAAGGTTATCAATTTCCTCGCAAAATGATATTTTTTTTAGTAATCTTAAATGAGATGTTTCCATTGACAAATTTTAAAAATCTTAACTCCTTTTTCCCATCAAATAATATTAGCATACAATTTCAACTACACTTTATAATTAAATTTACATATTGAATAACTTGTTGGTTTTCCAATGCGGTATTTTGGCTTGAGGTTATTTGCAATATAAAGGCAAAATGTGGCAGTATTAGCTCTATTCATTATAGATCGCAATGGAATGCGACATTGCACTCCCATTTTGCTTTAAGAACAACTCAAATCTGGCATCTGGGGAATTTCGAACCTTCATTCAACATCCAATAACGCAACGAAAGGACTTTCCAAGCTATAGACTCCTCGTTCCCAACTCCAGCATAGAACAGAAAAAATGTGGTTCGGCTTCACTTAATGGATTTTGAATCAAGCTCTAATTCCTGCAGTCTGATAGCCAATTGGCTAGTGCTCTGGCCTTTGGAACCACAGGCTTCAAGTTCACATCCTGGCGGTGGCATGGATGTTTCTAAGTGGTACGGAATCCACGTTAAACTGTAGATCCCACTCTAATTAGCTCAAAGTGTGCAAAAAATGACAGTACAGTGATAAACCAAACCTCTTTCCTTAACCAAACACGTCATCCCCCAAATCGTTGCAACCCATCTGGCAAAAGTAAAGAAGAACATTTGTACTCACTATCACATTTCAGCTGCTTCTTGAAGCGTGTCAGGAAGGTCCAGACCCTTCGTTTCCGGTAGCAGCAGTGTCAACAAGCTGCTGCTCAGGGCCAGAAAGGCATACAACACGTTAGGTACAGTCGGATGGGTGGCTTTTCCCTAAAAGGGAGAAAAAGTGTAATTACCTAATAATTTGTGTCATATCGAAAGAACAAAAGCACGTGTCACATAATTTTTAAAAATACATCTCTCTCTCTCTCTCTCTCATTCTGCGTGTGTGATTAGTATACTGCCACAAATCTGGCAAGTCCCTATAACATTGAGGTAGAGCGTTGAACCAAAGAATGTAAGTTCTCAGGGTTGAAATCTAGTAGATGGCTAAATTGTACATTTCTGTAAATAATCTGTTTTGTCATTCTCTGCTTTTGTGTTAGACTTCTATAATATTCACTACGTTTCTAGAAGAGTATTCTGTAACATTATATTCCTATATATAAAACCAGACTTTATACGGCAACTAAAAACGAAAATATTAGTTCCGGGGAAGGAACCAAGACTGTGCTTACGATTTCCTTGATGCAACAATTTCGAAATCCTCCAGTGTTTCATGGAGACATGCATTTGGCTGAACAGGTATTTTGGACCTTATCAAGTCATTCAAATGTTACATACAAAATGCAAGACTTTGATCCTAGCCCCAAGCGTTGAAAGACAAAAAATATCGTACATGTGGTCCGTATAAAGCTTTATTATTATCGTAATGCACAAACCCAGTTTTACACAATTCTACTCCTTCGAATGGAAGAACGTCCAGAAACCCGTCCCATCGTCAAGTTCATGTAGAACCCATGACTCGCTCAAGAACGAAATCACAACTGTTCAATTCATAAAGAGCGGGACTCTGTCTTTCAAGAGGACAGCAATGCCGCAAATATCACAAGCGCTTGACTTAAGAATGAAAGTTCCAAGGCTGAAATTTAGGAGACTTTTCGAACTGTACATTTCTGTATTGAAATCTCAGTTTTTGTGTTAGACTTCTAGAACATTTATTACGTTTCCAGAATAGTATTCTGGAACAATCCATTCTTGTATATAAAACCTTGTACATTTAGTCTTATGATGTTCACAGCCAAGTGCAGCTGTTAAAGTCTATCTCAAAAAAGTCTATAGGCTATCTCGCATCGAATTGCCTATTCAACCGGGCCAGTTGTTAAATCTACATGAAAATATTATATTTAATATTATTAAATTGAAAGCACATTATGAGAGACCGCAAATGTCATTTATGTCAGTGATTCTCAAACTGTTAGGAGAAATTTCTTAAGACAGCAACCATTCTTAAGCAACGGTCACTGAAACTTTTCATTACGTCTATAAACTGCTTTTCGTTCCAAAATGCATACTCACCAAATCTCGAACGAAGGGTGCCAGAATGGATCCTATGCGAGCGAACATGGAACAAGACCCATAGGTGGCGTTGCGCATGCTCGTGGGAAAGACCTCGGTGGTGTAGAGGCAGAGGATGCCAAAGGATCCCGTCACGCAGAACTTGCCCACCATGGCGAAAGTCGTGCTCAGCCACGCAGTATCTGAAAACATAAATCCATGATGAGAACTTGTTGACAGGCTTTGTATCAAGGATGCATCGACGACATGACAAGAACTTGTCCACAGTTTTTGTGGCAAAGAACTGTCTAGCAATCTCAAAAGCAACCATCAAGAATCGTGTCTCGAGAATCGTGATGACAACTAATCGGTAACCTACGTGAAACGCATTTGTCGGGACTTTTTGGACAGAAACTTGTCCAGTATCTTTGGGACAAGAACTCGTTGACTCTGAATACTGTAAATGTGCATATGAATATTGTCCATGCATGGATATTATTGCCTAATGGAGAAGAATAAAAGAACTAATGGCAGAGTGACTAGCGCTCTGTCTCTTAGTGCCACAGCTCCGGATTTCGAGTCCCGGCGGTGCCATGGATGCTTGTAGTGGTTTGGAATCGCCTTTAAACCGCAAGTCCCAGTCTGATATGACGGTAGAAAGTTGGGCTTAGAGCTGATAACTTCACCCCATAAAAAAAATACCATCTCCGTTCCGGAAACCTGTCAGCAGGCAGACAGGCTTGGTCCACCATATGGTGGAGACAATGAAAGAGAAGAATATAGATAAAATGTTTGAAAACCTATTTTTAGACCATAGAAGTTCAACATTTCTTTTTATTGTTGTTTCGCTCTAAAAAAAAAACGATTTTCACAGACTCCACATAAAATATTTTTATTTAACGGTTGCTGTCAACCAGATAGCAGAAAATTTAGTAAATGATGTGCTTGATAAGATATCTACCAAGATAAAAATGCGGAAATATCGTTGCAAAGTAATGTAACGTCTTTACCTGCAGAGTTTATTTTAATCATGAGTGAAGAATTATGTTGAAAAAGTTTTCGTTACTAAAAAAATATATATTTAATATTTAAAATAAAATTAAAAAAATGAATTCACCATTATTTTTATTTATTTTAGATTTAAAGAAATAGTACAAATTTCAATCTCTTAAGAAAATTTACTGTCTCTTGTTGAACTTCATTTATAACAGAAGTGGATGGTGGTTTAGCAACCTCGGACTTAAACGAAAGCTGATAATTTTTTTTTTTAACTTTTTCCTTCCCCCCTTTTTTTTTTTTTTTTTTTTTTTCACTTGTACTGTTTCAGTACAAATGAAATACTGATTGAATTTTTATTAAGAAAGACTCTTCTTCCTCACCTGAGGGCACCAGCGGGATGGCTGAACAGGCCACCCCTCCCACTGCCATGCACAAGATGAGGATGGGTCGCCGCCCCCACTTCTTGATGCCCCAGAACACGAACAAGTACGAGGGAAACTCGATGAACCCAGAGATGAAGAAATTGAGGTAAGGATCCCCCGCCAAATCGTTCGTGTTGTAAGAGAAGACATAGTACAGGAAGGCGTTGACAAACCTAGGGAAGAGAAATTTCGTACTCATTCATATATTCCGTGTGTACTTTTTGTGTCAATGATGTAAACAATACAAGTTATAGGGGGAAAAAATGAAAGACAATAGTAAAGATAGTAATGAAAATAATAGTAAATAGAAAATGAAAGTATAATAGCAATGAAAGACAATAGTGGAAACAATAGTTTAGTAATTGTGTAAACGAATTTGTTTTATTATTATATGGAAAAAAGGTTTATGACTTGCTGATAGAATTTGGAAGATTGATTACGCTGTTGAATACGACAGCATAATCAATCATCTTATAACTTGGTGAGTAGGAGCCGGGTTTATTTCTAACTTGAGTTAAAGTACATCCGACTATTCAACAGAGAAATTACTCTTCCTATAAGAAAGTTGGGTTTATTTTGCGGTAACAGAAAAGTACTTCTTTGCTGTAAACCACATTGACCACTTTTCCGTCTTTCCTACAGTGTTCTATTTATTATGAGAATCCAAGTTCAGTCAACTTATCACTTTTAGTGACTTTCAAGTTCAACAATCACTTTTTATTCAATAACATTAAATTTATTGAAAAGGGAAACATTAAGTCATGTACTTTAATTGAAGCATCTTAAATTATAACAAATTTGGATTGCAAGTTTACTCTGAAAATGTGCTGGTGGATGCATATAACGCCTTGGATTTCCGAACTCATAAAGCTTGTGGACAAAACCCAAAAAAGGTAGCCAAACCGAGCCTGGACCGGGAATGAACACGACACATTAGAATGTCAGAAGCAGAAGTTCGGAAGATGAGACTTTGCATTTTCGTTATTAGTGCTGCTTTCTTCAGACAAAAAAAAAATATCATTTGTGGTCTTACAGACTTTCCTTGGTAATTTAAAAAAAAATTAAGAAATAAATAAACGGCTTGATATTTTTCCTTGTGGTTTACTTGAAATAAGAATTCAGAACATATTGGGCTCCAGCAATTCAAGGAAGAAGATGAAAGGTGATACTTGGCCAATCATCCACTTAAGATTATAATTATTTTTATGTCTGCAACTACCATAAACAAAATAATTTATATTCGAAATAAATAAATGTTTATTGTAGAAACTGTAAGTCAGTGCAAAATAAGTGCACGTCTTAAAAGGCCAGGTCAGTGCAAAATTTTCGAGGCCATGTGGTTGAAAAGTTTTACGTTAAAATTTTAATATGTGTAAAAAAAATATTTTTAAAAAGTACAGAAATTGGCACATGCAGTACGTAATGATTGAATGAGAAGATCAATAAGTGATTTTTTCTTCATAACCCAGGAAGAATTTTCGACTGCCTGTATTAAAAATAAATCACTGAACAACAAAATGCTATTAATAAGTGGAAAGATGAAAAGGTATAGCGCACAATTTGGCCCCAAATGACAAAACTGAAATAAGTTACAAATCATTGGTGGAATATCTGGATAATATTCGTATCTTAGATTTGTAGTTATTTGTATTTATTTAACATTTATGCTTAAAAATGTTTTTGCTTGTGATATTTTAGGTCTATCAACAGTCCTCCTATCGAGATTCCGTGTTGCTTTACAGACATTAGATTCAATGCCTTTGTGCGCCCAAAAGATGAATGAAGTTTGGTTTGATTTATCGATCTGCGGCCCCTTTTGCACACTTTGGGTTAATTAAACCGAACCTACAGTTTAACGTGGATTCCGAACCATTCACAAACATCCATGCCAAGGGCAGGATTCGAATTTCTGCCTGAAGCCTGTGTTAAAAGGATAGAGCACTAAGCAATCGGCCATCAGGCCACAAGATCAGTGAGGAGATCAGTGTTATGGATTCCTTTTTGATCGCTTGTAATTACTTTACCTTATTTTTGTAAATTAATGAAAAGTGAAGCCATTTTGAGAGATCATTGTAGCAGCGTTATCTCGAAAACTATAGCTATGAATCAGAGGATTATACACTCAATAAATTAAGGATAATTCAGAATCACACAGAAATTGAACTCTAAAATAAAAATTTCACCTGTAGAATTATTACGACAGTTTCAAGGCAGACCGTGTACAGACGCTTAGGGCACTTTGGTCTATATGCTCGTAGGCCTGTCAGATTTTCCACTTACCGCAACTCACTGTCGCCTGCGATTAACCTGGAGTAGAGAGCATGCATTGGGGACACCGCAACAGTGGTCTGGTGTGATATTTTCCGACGAGTCCAGGTTTAGTTTGCAGTCTGATTCTCGCCGGACTTTCATATGGAGAGCGCCAGGTACCCGTTACCACAAGAGAACACCATTGAACGACGCCGTTACGGTGGTGCAGGATGGCTCGTTTGGGGAGGAATTATTCTTGGTTCCAGAAACCTGCATGCTCAGTGTAACGATGATGGCCAATCTTCATTTGGAACAACATGCGTTTGTTTCCGGGGCGCCATGGGTGCTGAATTCTATGACATCCTCCCCGTGCAAACATTGTAGACGAATGCTTCAATTGGAGGATACCACCCGTATGGATTGGCCAGCATACTCCCGGACTTGAATTAGAGCATGTGTGGGATAAAATTGCAGCCCGTCAACCCATTGATCAGATTGATAATTGGATACTCAGCATGCCTAGGCGTTGTAAGACCTGTATTGCATCGTCCGGGAGACATACTCCATATTAACCATCATACTAACCATGTTATACTGTTTTTTGTAAATAGGTTCTTTTTTTGAAATTTGCAGGGAGTAAAAATCGTAATTTTTATTAATTATGTCAAACATATAGCATCTTTTTTGCTCTTTACCTTTTTGTTTAATAAATAGACTTTACAAATAAGTCAAATTTGTTTTGCTTCTGTCTCTTTCTTTGCCTGAACTTCATTATCCTTAATTTATGGACATGAGTGTAGTTCTAAATCTGCAATCCGAATGTTTCAATTTATACTTGAATTTCTATAATAGAAACATAAATAATGCAGCATAAAAAAAAAAAGACTTTGTGGTCAGGTAAATTTGCTGCAGTTTATGACAACAAAATCATGATTCATGAAATTTAATTACAAATTATGCTAACAAATTTCAATTTAAAAGATGTTATATCCTAAACGTATTCATTAATTAATTACTTTTGCTACAATTTGAATGATTTTTTTAAATTTACGATAAATCTGAACAGGTTAACAAAACTACTGAACTGCATTAATTTCCACAAACAAAGAAAATTTGTGTTATCCCATTAAACAGCAGCCTGGTGGCCAATTTGATTGCACTCTGGCCTTTGGTACTTCAGGTTCTAATCTTGATGGGGGCATGGATGTTTGTTAGTGGTTCGGAACCCACTTTAAGCTGTAGGTCCCAGTCAAATTAGCCTAAAGTGTGCAAAAAAATGACAGTAGAATGACAAACCAAGCTAAGCCCATTAAACTGTTGTATTAAATTCCCTAATGAAATTAATTTATGTATATATATATATCTAATGAAATTAATATTATATATATAATATATATATTATATATATATATATATATATATATCTTTCATTTATTTTAGATATAAAAAATGGTTTTTAAGCAATAACATACCAAAGATAGATCATTTTGAAAGTTCTGTTTCTCATTTTAGGCATCTTCAACACCTCCAGTACACTCGCTGTTTCTTTTACTTCTTTCTAGAAAAGCAAATTCTATAAAATTGCAATAAGAAAAACTAAAGAAATTATGAGTAAGGTTTGTAATGACTGCATAAGTGAATTAAATATTTAAGAACATAATTTTTTAATTGAAATGTATAAACAATATGAAATTAACGCATTACGAATGGAAAATTATTCGACTCACTTTCAAGTTTTTTTTTTATATACAGAACAATATGAATTCTCTCAAAGATAGTTATAAATCTGAGGGGTAGTAAGGAACTGCGATTGAAATCTGAATGGCATAAATAGAAACACCTGGTCAGAAATTAATAGATGAACCAATAGACAATCGCTTATGTCGGCTGTGAGGCTTCATTAAGGCCAGTTGATTGAGCACTGTGAACATGCATCACTTCATCAAAGATGAGTTGGCTGATTTTTCGCTTCGTGCGAGGCCTAGTTAATAAAAATGAATGAAATACTGAACAAATGAGGAATTTTTTCAAAATTCACATAACAAATCATCAAACGTTTACTCATGTACACCAAAATTTATGTAAACAGGGATCCTTCATGGTACCTATGCAAGATATTGGATCAACCATATTGAAATAGGATGGACTGCATCAGTGGACCGAAATCCAAGCTGTAGAATGCGAACGCTTGATGCTGCTGCAATGGACTCCTCATCAACAATTTGCACAACACTGGGCATCTTGCAAATATCCCTCGTTTTGCGCCTAATTTTTGGAATGGGCTAGTTTAGTGATTCTGTGCTTGCAAGACACAGAATCATTTCCTTTTAATCTTAGAGTATTTGGAATTACTGCAGTGATAAGATAATCTTCATTTTCACAGTTTTCTTAACTTACAATCTAGAAGTTGTTTGGGCTGTCTAGAAATTGAGTCCTCTTCACTGATAAAGCAACTTTAACACAACAAGAGGTATTCAATACTCTACGCATATTCATTGTGGTTACACTATATACACTCAAGAGCTAAAACATTATGACCACCTGTCAATAACGAGTTGGCCCACCTTTGGCGCGCAACACAGCTTCAACCCGCCCTGGCATGGATGCCACAAGTCCTTGGTAGATGGCCGGAGACAGATTGTACCAGATGTTTAAGCAACGGTCACGCAAATCCGAGATATTGCGAATAGGTGGTCTTTGAACTCTGAGCTGCCGTCCCAGGACATCCCAAATGTGTTCCATCGGATTGAGATAGAACAAGGTTAGGTGAGTTAGGTTGCCAGGACATTAACTGGAATTCAGCATCATGTTCCTGGAACCACTCCAACACAATTTTAGCCTTGTGACAAGGGGCGTTGTCCTGTTGGAAACATTCCATTTCCAGCTGGAAAAACAGAGGCCATGTAAGGGTGCAACTGGTCCGCAATGATGTTCAGATACCCTGTAGCATTCATGGTCTGCTCTACCACAACCACGGGTCGCAGAGACGCCCAAGAGAACGTCCCCCAAAGCATAATACCGCCACCACCGGCCTGTGTGTGACCTACTGTACATTGAGGGAGCAACTGTTCGCCTGGAAGACGGCGTATCCTGACACGGCCATCGGCGTGATGAATGACAAACCGTGATTCATCTGGCCAGGCAACTCTCTCCCACTGATTCATGGACCATTCAAGATGCTTCCGGGACCAGGCGCAGCCTGCAGTTGGCAATGACGCTTGGGCAGCAAAGGCCCACGAGTGGGACGTTTGCTGCGTAGCCCATATCCAACAGTGTCCGCTGAACAGTATGTTCCAATACTATTCTACTTGTCCCTGCATTGTATTGGGCTGTCAGCTGAGCCACTGTTTGGCTCCGGTTTTGCTTCACTATGCGAGATAGTCTCTGACGACCTTTTTCTTTGATAGCGTGTGGACGTCAACACCATGTCGTCTACTGCTGGTTTCACCGTCATTCATCCACTTTGCATAAGTACTAACAACTGTAGATCGCGAACAACCCACGAGTCGTGCAGTTTCGGAAATACTTGTTCGAGCCTTCGAGCCATTACAATCTGCCCTCTATCAAAGTCGCTTAGATCCGCAGCCTTTCCCATCACACACAGAAGTAAGTGAAAAAATGATTCTTCAGACTCTCCAGCAGCAGTTAAATACCACTTCCACCTGATCACGTGCCTTCCACGTCATCCAATCGAGTTCATTGCAAAATGTAGGGGTGGTCATAATGTTTTGGCTCTTGAGTGTATATTATTGAACTATTATTTCTGTGTGCGTGTGTGTTTGCCTTTATTTCCCCTCCCAGATTATCGCATAGACTTAAGACAATTGATAAGAATGGAATGGATTTTCTGAAAACGGATAATGTTGGTTGGTTCTCTCAAAGAAAATATTGCCAATGTGAATGTGGTGATTTCTTGAGAATAATCAAAAATGCATGCATGTATTTTTTTTTTAATAACCTTTTCGCATTTTTGTTAATTTTTCTTTCTTCCTTCCTTAAAACAACACATGCGTTGAATGTTTTTTTATTCTATGTAATTGATCATCTTATACTACAAACCACGTTGTTTTTTTCTTGATAAACTGGTATGTAAAAAATTTTAAGACTTTTATTTTTAAATTCAATATTAACACTTTAAGCATTAAGAAAGTTTTCTTTTAATCTCCTGCATTTTTCACAAGATATAAAATGCTTATTGATGCTTATATTACGGTTATGTTTATATACGCTATTTTTTAAAAATTCAAGAGAAGCAATTGTAACATTTTCCATAAAAAATAATGTGAAAATGCATTGAATTTGAGAACTCACAGAACTCTCAAGTCTTAGGACTAAATTTGCACGGAGTCAAAATTTGTGTGAAAAGAAAACTTTTTCATCTTAGCCTTCAAAATACAGGGTATTCTGGAACTTTATGCTGCGAGGGTAGGTAAAGAACACAGATTGGATTCAGAATTTCAAAGAATAGCATGGCCGAAAATGCTACCCGCTGGAAACAGAGAAACACAAAGATACAGCAAAGATACAAAAACAGTATCTCTTTATTACAAACACACACACAAACCAATACAACAACATACACAAACACATAATATTATGACAAGAAAATTTCAAAATTTGGCCCTTCGACATTCATGTACGCCTAATATCTGCGCAACATTAAATATTGGCCAATTTCAAAGATGCCGGGCGTTGCCGGATCACAGCAGTCGAGCTAACAAGTTGAAATCAGAATCTAGGGAATTTTCGAAAACAATGGTCTGGGAGGCAGGTCATAGAAATAAAAAGTACTTACGTATTAACGGTACCTTGGCCACAGTTGAGCCAATAAGAGCAAAACAAACTCAATATGGCGCCAATCTACAGTTTTTGTTCCAAATAATAAAATATATATGAAACAGGTAACACTCGACCACAATTATTTTTACGTTTAGTAAACAAACTTTCATTAATTTCCACAATGCAATCTGGTCCATCTACCTTCTTTTGGTTTATTCTCCATATCCAAGACACATAATTCACACATGTAATTGTTCCAATCTATAACAGTTTTATCCGATAAATCAAGTTGCTTTTCACAAAATTTAATCGACGTCAATTCTTCGCAATCATATATGAATCTCAAAGCTGTACAAATGGAATTCTGCTTCCCTCAAACCAGTTGTCTTTTCTAAGTCCCACACGATAAACACACTGACTGAAATTGCATTTCAAACTTACGTTCACCAAAATAAAGTTTCATGTCATGGGAATTGGGACACTTTCGTTGTTTTGGTAAAATATTTCGCTCCTGAAAAATAAAATTGCATCTTGTTCTGTTTCTGGCAAATCCCAAATACACATTTTCAATACAAAATGGCGTCAAAACTCAGCAAATCCGCAGCTGTTATATTGGCGCCACTCATATCTGTAGCTGTTAGATTGGCGACACTAAAAACCACCTAGTCTGTCGCCAAGGTACCGTTAATACGTAAGTAAAATAAAATCAAGAAGAGTTAAACCAGGTGATCAGTAGACCATACGACAGGGTCACTACGCCTTCTGCACTGATTCCTAAATATCCAAAATATCAAATATCAATAGCGTTATAAGATGAAGCCCTAACGTATTTAAGCAACAATTGCAGACGTACGTTTTCAATATAATCGTATAGAGAAGCCTCATTTCCATTTTGCTAAATCATAGCGACATGAATATCAACCAATTCTGCATTGATGAAACGTTGCATATTGATACACACAGTCAATGATTTTAATCAAGAATCCGCAATTGTCACTAGAGTACACTGTCACCTATGTATTTCTAGCTATATTTATGTAGTTCTAGTTCCTTTCAGTATTCTCTATTTAACACTCCAAAACTGTATATGTAGTTCCGCATCACATTGTTAAGGTGTTTGGATTTTACTAGAAGTACGAAGTTTACTTTAAGTACATTATTTTTAAGTATTTTACTTTAAGTACGAAGTTTAGTACAAAATAGAGATATTAAACTATAGTATAAAAATTTATATATATGATATGAGATTCTTGAATATTCGATTTCACGTCGTGTAAATTTATCATTCAACTTTTGGCAATAAATGTTACCTCCGATAAGTTTGCGGACTTTATCAGTTCTTTGATGTCTTCTGTGACATCCCTTTTGTTGATGGTGGCAGCTTTCATCAGGAGTTTTTCTAGCTTTTCCGTTTTTGCCTCGCGTCAGTAGCCAGCGAGGCGACTCTGGAATAAGGCTGAAAAATAAAAAATAAAATTCGGAATAAAATTAACTTTAAATGATAGTCAAATTTTAACTTATTGAAGATCTAATTTCATAACGTTTCATTTGTTGCATTGATTTTAAAGTTGAAATGGTCGAAAATGTCTGCTCTGAAAAGAAGATATCAAAAATAAATTATAAAAGATTCTACAGATTTATACCACTTAAAGTTCACAGATATTATATAAATGGTAAATGAAAAACTGAAATCTTCTGTGCCAAAAATTACGCATTATGTGTGCTCATATTTTTGTACAATTTTTTTTCTAAAAGGGCCAAAACTATACGACTACCCAGTATTTGGTAAAGAAAAAATAAGTTATGGAATAGATGAAAACATATATAGTACGGTTGAAAACGCCCACTAGACATTTCAAATAGTTACGAAATGCTATAATTCATGAATTTTCGTTAGCAGCAATTGTAATTACAGAATCTTTGAGTAAAATAAACCTGCGTTGAGTAATATGATGATTATTCATACTTACAATGAAATTTTCATTTAAAACAGAAAGAACTTTATTTCTGGTAGAATGACAAAAAAATCTACCGAAGAATACAAGGACAATACATCAGACATTTAGCTCTCTTTCAGACATAATGCTCTACACTAACGCGAATTTCAACAGAAACACTGGTAGCCCTTGCTAGACAATCGATCTATACAAAATGCTTACTCATGTAGCAGCCAGTGGATTCAAATTTACATCATTGTGTAAGCTATTTCATATTTACCCCGAATATTTACATGGAAAGCGAATATGGCGAGCTATATTTTCTTTAAGCACATCACTTTCACATGCTCTTCGAATAACTTGTAGTTACTTCGAGAAAGACCAGCAGCCAACATCGCTAAAGGGGTTACCATTTTGAGATATTTTCAGTTAGGCTATGCTACTGGGACACAAATTGAGTCGGCAAAAATATCAAAGAAGATAAAAAAACAACTTACGTAAAGAAGAGGGCAAAGGGCAAGAAGGACAGAGAAATGATGAGCTGCAACCAGAACCAATGTCGGAAAAACCATGCAATGCCAACCAGCGTCACGTAACCAACAGTCCAGCCCAACTGGATGAAAATCCCAACTTCAGTCTGGTGCTTCGGGCCGACCAACTCCATGACTGTGAAAGAAACAAAAAACGAGGTTAGAGTGGTCATTATTGTATACTACTGTGCCCAAAAAGTAAGACCAATTATTATTATTTTTTTAAACTCTTTATTTACTCTTCCAATATCGTGATTATTGGGATAATTGGTGATATTGGTGTTGATTAATAAGCCTGTTCAAGGCATACTTACTGAGGACGAATCCTACAGTGGTGGCCCCCGCCCTTCCGAAGGCCTGGAGGAAACGCAGGATAATGAACATGGTGAAGGATCCAGACAAGAGCGAAAGGAACATGCTGATACAAGTGACGACGTAGCATATTAGGAGGGTTGGATATCGACCTATACTGAAAGAAAAAAAAGGTATGAAGATCACAGAGAATCCATTTTACATGAAGGCGTACTAATCAATATTGGAATTCCAAAAAAAAAAAAAAAAAGAAACATTTTCAAAGCTTCTATTTCACTATATTTGCTAAACTCCAACAAATATAATACAGAATCTTTGAAAAAGTATTTTTTTTTTTTTTAAATTTTTTTAAAAACTCTAAATAAGATTATTTACCTGTCTCGAGTACCAGTAGTAATCTGCGCAATTATGGTGTAAGAGGACAGAGATTCATATCTACTACGGAATCCATTTCGGACAGGGTCGGATTTAGATGAAAAGAGACCCTAGGCTATTCCACTTATGAGGCCCTTTCACCTCCCATTTTTTTTTTTTTTTTTTAAGTTTGTAAATTACTTATTGTTTGTTATTGGTCATATGCGTAGAATTTCTCCTTATTTTCGATTAAGTGTTTTAGTGTTTACTGTTTGTAAAATAGTGTAATTCTAATTTTGCTAACAATTTTAATGTATGCCCCTCTTGATCTTGAGGCCCTAGGCTGCAGTCTAGTTAGCCTGTAGGGAAATCCGACTCTGATTGCGGTCGCTGCTTTCAGAAACTAGAAACTTCGACAACTTATTGTGTGTAAATCATCTTGCATCGATAAGATTGTCTGATGGTAATTTTTCTGTTTTTCACTCCATACGTGAAAATCCAGAGTAGTAGTATCATAAATCTGGGACCTGAATGTCCGAGTGGCTAGCGCTGTGGCGCTCGGTACCACAGGTTTTTGTTCGAGTCCCGACGGTGCCATGGATGTTTGTAGTGGTTCGGAATCCACTTTAAAACGTAGGTCCTGATCTAATAGGATCGTAAAGCGTTGCGGAGGCATTGTTACTCCACGTCCGTGGCTTATCTTCAAGTTACACGCGCCCCATGGGTAATGCAAAGTGAGTAACGTCTGTGCAGCGCTTGCCTTAAGGCATCCAAGACCAAGCTGTCTAAGTGTTTGCCAGCTGCATTCGAAAGAAAAAAAAAATATTATAAATCTTCTCAAAAAGCAATCTTCTTACCTTATCAATCACCTTGAGCAGTTTAATAAATACATAAGGATTACGAGGTCCAAAGATGTTCAAAGAGAAAAATTCAATTACTTTATTTAAAAATTAGATAAATGAAACCATTTTACAGTCTTTTTATGATGGAGCAACTCATTATTTTTGCCTTTCTCGCTGTATCATAGTTCATAAGTGACAGCTTTGATGTCGATCATTTATTTTCTCAAAGCTATATTTATTTATTTTTGTAGATTAAAATTATCTCAGATTTTTCATCAGAAATTCTTCTTATTTTCTTTTCACTTGACATTCAGCATTGCTGCCAGAGCAATCAAAATAGATAGCATAAAATAACAAAAGCAATGGTGAGCCATGCAACTATGTTACGATGCTTGTTGAATCCGTAGTTTTTAATAGAAATATTATAATTTCGAAAATATTTTTTTTCGGCAATGAAAGAATAGGAAAGAAATAATTCAACGGAAAATTCGTTCAAAGGTAAGGAATAATTCGTAAAGGAAATTAATTCAACTCTAAAGTATTTTTAAGGAAAATTCTTTAAATTATAATTTTACTAAGGAAACACCAGAGGATTCAAAGGAACTCATGATTTTTACATTTTTTGTTGAAATTCCTGAAAGCGGCGTCGTACAGCAGTTGAATTAAAATAGGCAATTGAACGCAATATAATAAATTGGAAATTTGAATAAATACCGAACAAATTCTGCTTATGGGTTCTTATTTAATAAAAAGCAGTTTAATTCTTGTTGTTACGAGATGTTGTTGTTTCTAATCTTATTAGTTGTAATATTACAGAAATGTCAATTAAATACGCTAACCACAGTAATATTAGAAACCACAATAGGAGCTTCAACAACATCTCCTAACAACAAGCATTCTTCAACAATTTTCTGTGGTTAGTGAGTGTTGGTATTTAACTGTGGCTATTGAAACTAATAAAATACAGTGCGTTTACTCGACACTACATAAATTGTGCAAGGGGAGAATTCCCTCTCGGAGTATATAAAGGTTACCCTAACGACTCATACTGAGAAAATTGCGAAGAAAAAGGTATGATGTCACAGCCGGTGCACAGAAAATATTACTCATTAGAAACAGGAGCAGCGGTAATTGCATATGAAATGGTTTTTACATAACAAATTACTCAAAGTGACTTCTGTGAATATCAAAATGCACGTGCATTTTGCAACGTGGACATTTTGGAACGTGTACAGAGAACAACAATACACGTTCCAAAAGCATATATCCTTAAAAGTGAACAACTAATTTCTGTAGTAACAACTCGATATAAAAACTCACACACGCTTCCATAGGAAAAGAATTCAAAGGAGTCAGATATAGAAATCGTAATACAATCGGACCTTTATCATTCAACTCCGACGACGGCCATGACAGATAGACAGAGGTATATTACTTCGTGGGTCACGACGTATTTCCACTACATTGATTCTACATGAAAAATAAATAGCAGTCTTCATGAACGGAACACAATAACACTATGCGAAGATTGCCAATAATTTTTCATTTCCGGTTGTTCATTTACACAGCAGACAGTACGTTCCTGTTTTGCAATTTCCCCAGAGATGCAATTTTTGCTTTTAGTTTCTTAATCTGTTTGGTTTTACCACTTCTGCAACTTCACATGATTTTAATAAGGTTTGAGTATGTGTGTGTGTGTGTGTGTGTGTGTGTGTGTGTGTGTGTGTGTGTGTGTGTGTGTGTGTGTGTGTGTGTGTGTGTGTGTGTGTGTGTGTGTGTGTGTGTGTGTCAACTGGATGAGACGTCATACTTTTTCTTTCGAGTTTTGCACGAAATCTTTGAGAAACATGGTGTTTTCAATATTTAGCTGCACATTTCATTTTGTAGATATCAGTACAAAATAAATTACATGTTTAGGAATGGAAACGACTCACCTGTCCGACGTCTGTCCGAAGACAATGCCGGAAAAAAGAAAGCCGATCATGTAGACGGACTTCGTGAGAGACACGAGCCATTCTCGCTCGCACACCAGGTCCCACTGAAATAGATTTAAGCACTCGTGAAAAAGATCGATGCGTTTTCTTCACACATAACTATTCATTAAACAATGCTGCAATTAAAGTAAAGGATTATGCGTACCGAATTTAATTAATTTCAAGATATAATTACAAAAAGCCCTAGGGCCAGAACGACTTGGTAGACAAGTGCATGTACACTAAATGATGACCGAAATTTGAAAGTCTTTCGTGCCGAACATCAGCGTGTGTCTATATAAATATGGTTCCTATGGATGTACCCCCGCCTAGATGTTTACTTGGAATTTAGAAACACCAGTAGAGGTTGAAAGATATCTGTAAATATCCCATTTTGAAATATCTTTATTTTTGGTAAATATTTCTTGGTCTTCAATTTTGATTACGAAAATACTGTTGGCGATGACAAGAAGAAATAGTTCTCTTTAATTCTTTGAGATGGCAGGTGAATGGGTGGATAAAAATCAGCTTATAGCAAGCCGATGCTGTTGAAAAGTAAAATTGATTCAAGCAGCTTAAACTACTCAGTTTTTGTCAGCGTAGACTATTACAGTTTGAAAATTCAATGTCAGAAAGGTCTATCGATTTGCCATCTCTTCTGGGATCACTTTTTGATGTCTCTTTCGGTCCAAAAGGAAAAAACTGTTTTTTGTACTTAAATTCGTTAAACGTTTTTGTCTCAATATAGACAAGAGTATGTAATGGCGCAATATAAAGACGTCTTTGTTAATCCAATCCTTCATTTCAAGAAGGCCATTTGGAAGGCTATCTAAGGAATTATTAGACGGGCACTTTTTCCAGACTAATGGCGAACGTTCATTTGTTTCAATGTGAGCGCCATGGCTGTTGATTTTTCTAATGCAACGGTGAGTCTCCTGTTTTGCTCAAGTATGTAACGAAAACAATCCGGACGAAGATGTTTTTGACTACATTTGCGGGTGGCAGAGGGAAGAAAATCGAAAAGCACCCACAAGCCAACCTACCTTTCAATGCAAGACACATTGCCAAATTGCTATCATATTTCCCTGATTCTGAAAATCGTAACTGCAGCGGACGGAGACAGCAGATTCAAACTCTTGCATGAAACACAAATGGGAGGAAGTTATCTTTCAAATGTTCAAATAACCTCTTAAATTACTTTAATATGAATAATATCACAACTTTATAAATCTTTTAAACTTGAAACAAAAACGTGAAACACTGGGGGAATGCGATAATTAAGTTAAGCGTTCGGTTGACTCAACTTGTTAATTCAAACTCACTTCACTGACTATTGTGTGCGATGTCTTCGAAGTGTTGTACTCCCAGCGAGTGCAGGGTGCCAGCACGGAGGAGTTGGGATCCTGAGGTACCCAGCAGCGGTCGTCGCTTCCGTTGCTCTGGTAGGGCGTGGAGGGCTGCACGCAGCTGAAGTCCATGTTGGGGGCGAGGAAGATGATGGAGAAGTTCTGCCACACGGCCACGACGTTGAGGCACGTGAAGAAGAGGAACACCCTCAGCTGCCACCACCCGAAGCTGCCGATCACGGTGAAGAAGTCCATCCTCTTGTCTGTCTGAAACGATAAGAAATCGCGACATTAACCCTTTTTTTTTCAGTTGTTTTTAAACAAATGCCACGTATTCCATTGGCAAAATTTGAGTTTGGTGGCAAATTTGAGAGACCAAACAAGATGTCCTTATCAACAAATTCAGTTCAGAAAAATAGCAGAAAAGTTTAAAAAGACCTATGCGACATGAAATTGTCGAGAAAAATATCGTTAATATGGATTATATGACACCTTCCCATGATTTCCCAATGTTGGGTTTTTCATTTACTATATCTACTACATCTAAATGTATTACATTGCATAATATATGTATATTGAATCGTTTTCCCGAAAAAGTTTCTTTTTCGGAAATCTCACCAAACATGCGCATTGCTAAAGTGTAGTAAATCTCGGATTAGAGTCCGTTCGCAACGTCCATTGCAGCCACTGCTTTAAGAAAAAAGAAGACTCGATGGCGATTGTGACAACGTGTGAAACACTTCTCGCATCAACAATCAGGTTGCCTGATTTTCCGGTTTTATTTCTGCCATACAACAAGCAAATAGGGGACTGTCAACCTCGTGGCTTGCATAAATCGCCAAACCAGAAAACCCTTTCGTTAAGAATTCCGAGGGGCATTAAACGAAAGCACTGAATATCATTCATATGGATATTCATTTGTAACGAAGGGTGTCGCAATGAGAAAGCAATAAATAAATATCCACCTCTATTGTGGTTACACCTTAGTAACGCTGAACCTTCCACATCTGCCACTGTAGTGGTGAATAACCACAGATCTTTGTAAATAATAAACAATTTTGTAATGAATACTCTCACAAATTTGCAAATGAAAGCATACAATTTTTTAAAGAATTTTCAGAGACTTAAATCTTTTTTATAGCTAATTCTGCAGTAAATACTTATTTTAAAATTAATTAAAATACTAAGAAATTTTTATTTTCACTATTTAAAAAGTTAAAAATACTTACAGAAATGTGTTTCCTGTATTTTAAGCAAACCTAAAAGAACTCAGCAAGCACAAGATGACCAGTCATTTCTGTAATCCTACTATCAGTGCTTTAAACTCAACAAACATAACTGGGACAAAAAGTATAAATGCAGTTACATAAAAAATAAAAAAGGGTCATAATTTTGAAGCTGTCTAAATGTTAAGAAATATTTCAGTTATGCCTACTCTGTGACTTTTTTATCAGCGCATCCTCTTTAACTTTTATCAATGCGTCCTCTTTTAAATTTATTGAATTAGATTTCATCGTATGTATTATTACATAGAATATATATATCAGACATGCATATACATGGAAAGATTAACATTTCAGACATTGTAAAAGTATGAAATTACACCTCTCAGATGGGTAGACGGTGTGTTTGAGCATTACAAAAAAATTACAAAATTACAGTATTTGAAATTTCTAACCTCCATTTTGTCCGAAATTATTGAAAGTTGTGATCTAGGGATTACTCCAGTTAATAATGCCACCATCTGTAAGTCTATAAATATGAATTGATCAATTCGGGAATGATCTTTGTTCGAGGTTTTGGAATCATACATAAGACCTATGTTGGTGTTATGAGTACTGAGTTTAACGTAGTGGATGAAAATGCCTGTGAATCAGGATATCTAGAAGATAGAAGTATCATATCAGTTATGATTGGCAAACTCAATTCTCATACCTTAATTATACTTCATACTTTTCGGGGTACCTAGAAAAACAAGTAATATAAAAAAAAAAAAAATTTAAAAGTCAATTAATACTTTTTTTTTTTCACTCTATTGCAGAAAGTCCTTTATAAATAATTTTCATTCATTTTTTTAACTTTATCTGGCGCCATCTATTGGCAGATATATGCAACTTAAATCTAAAAAAAAACTAAAATCAATTAATTAAATTTAATTACTGAATTAATATTCGAAAAAAACTGTATTAACATCCAGTGCCATCCACTACAAGTTCAAAAAAAATGTATTTGAACTTGAGTGGATGAATAAAAAGAATTTTATGAACGATTGAAAATTTGAACAAGATATATATAGGAGAGTGCGCGCTAATAAAAGGAATTGAAAAAGAGTTCATTCGTGACATCTGGCAACAATTATTCTGTGGCGATTTCAGGTTTTGCAGACATTGGATTCAAAGATTTGGTAAGTAGGTAAACTTATGACGGAAGAAGCACTTTTCTACTGCTTATAACCGAAACGAGTAAAAGTGAGAACATTTTGAGTTATAATAAAGGGAAAAAAAAAATATTCGATTTTAGTAAGAAAATAATTGCTCTGAAAAATATATTTTAATAACATTGATTATTTGAGTTAATTTAATATATAGATTGAAGTAAAAAGAAAAAAGATTTTGAAAAAAATGAATACAATTCATGATTGACTTACCTAAATGATGGAAATAAATTATGCGTTAAGATTACTATAAAGAATCTTGAAAATTGTATTATGGAATCATTTCACAATCTGCATAAAATGAAAAAAGATGCGGCGGAAATTAAACTTCTTTTTTCTTCCACTCCCTCAGTGCTTGGGAAAGATTCGTCTGCTTTTACAGAATGAGAAGACTAGAGTGAAGATCAAATTTGTATACGCATGTATGGATTTGAAGAAAGTTTTACGAGTTTATTGGGTGTCGATGATGCTTAGTTTACTTAAGAACAGATTAGATGAAGAACAGATTCTGAATGTTCGCTTTGATTTCAAAGAAGTTGGCCAAAATGGAAACAAGAATCGAATTGCGAACGTTCTTCCTGTAATTGCTTTTTGTGAAGTTGATGATAGATAGCATTTTAATGTTTCTGATAAAAAAATCCCAAATGATTTCCAATGAGGAAAAGGCAAGAACGTTTACTTTATTAAAAAGAAAAAAATTTACGAGTAAAAATTATTTTAAGACCGTTACACAACGTATTGAACAATTCTGTGGACAGATTGAGAAATTTGAAGGCAACAGCTTCATGAATCTTGAAATGCGTATGGAGTTAAATCATCGTTCAATTAAATAGTTCTAATCAATAGTTTTCATCTTTCTATCTCTGTTAATAAAAGAATAATTCTTTTTGCACTTGCCATTTTCTTCTATCATTTCTTTATTATAGAACTAAATGTTGTTAAACCTCTGGTAGCGTGCAGGTTGGGCAACCAGATTAACTGGGTGAGGTAGGGTTGAGATACTTCAGGCACAGGTTGGAGAACTCACAGTTTTATTGACACACGCACAAACCCCACTCCCATACAATTTAAAACCTACAATATTTAGCACATTTAAAGGCATATAATTATAGATTCGTGGAAGAACTCTAAGCCGAAAGCTCGAAACTCGGCTACGTGCAGAGTGCGCGAAATGTACTTCCTCTCCGAATGAGAGACTGTAAGCCAACTACTGCACAGGGCTGCGTTAATACATTTTCTCTCGAGGCGAGAGATTATAGATCAACTAAACGTTTCTCATCGTGAATGCAGGTTGCACTGTACTTTCACTCGGGTGAGAGTCTCGAGGCCTACTGACCGATTCTCCTGAACTCCACAGGGGTAGGAGAAAGCTTGGCTGCATGATTTATTTTTTTATTAGTGATATATAAATTTTCACCGTATATTTTCATGTATAAGCTGAAAGTTTTTAGAACTTTTTCTAAATTGAGGAAGGAGGGGTCGGCTTATAAACAGATCCGTTAAAATGCAAAAAATGTAGGTACTTTTCTAATAACTGGGTACAAATGATTAATCACCAAATATCATTAACTAAAAAGACATTTTTATTTCTTTACCTTATATTTCTTAAATTCATGGGAAAATAAAAAAATTTTTAATGAAATGAATTATTCGTTTTATGAAAATAAATTGTTTTAGTTTCGAAATTATTTATATTGCTAGTTTGTTGTGTTGTCGGCAAAACGAAAATTCTGATATTGGCGTAATTTGTTTGAGGCTAACAGAAAAGTACCAAAATGATCTTAGCAAACGTGATCAGCTATAAAATTTGCCGGATAAGAATTTGTCACCGCTCTCATCTTTCAGACAAAAAAAAAAATAATAAAATGGCAGATAAAACGGCAGACTAATAAAAGACAGATAAAATAAAAATGGCATACTAGCCCAGATAACACAGATCGTATACAATTGAATCGAATTAATGTGTTAAATTCAGGTAGGGTTACCAGAGTTATAACTATTGTCATTGACGTTTTACTTTATAGCGATTTGATTGGAAAATATTCCACCCGTTTTACCTGTTTGGCAACATTATCGCCCTCACGAAGACAGGCAGGAATTTTTTTCTCATTTTGGCTGATATTTTAATCTTTGTTTAAATTTTTGAAAAAAATTCCCTCTTGGCTTACAAAGGATCGCATATATGCGAAAATATATGCTAATTATATTAAGCAAATTTATAATTTTTTAACATAACATATTCCACTTATGTATATCCTGAACAGACCTCCGACAGAAGAAAGATATTGCCTTATGTGGACATTTTAGGAATGCATGCCCAACATTTGGGTGTCGTATGGGAGAAAATCAGGAAAACTCCCGCTAGGTGGCCTGCATATATGCGAGATTTCTTAAAACACATAATCACAATCACCATCAAATCTTTTCGTGTCTGAAATCAGTGATAGCAGCGAACGCCACGCGGTGGATTCGAACCTGATTTCTCCTACACACTACTAACTCATGATAGCATTGTGCGTAATAAGCCAGCGGTAATGACCAGGTAATTGAATACCTTTGAATGTATACATCACAAAATTCCTTGTAAATATATAAATAATTCTCCGTTTAAGAGTTAATTAGAAGTTTTTATTATTTTATAGGATTTGAAGTCCTTTTAACAATCAAATTTATTATTCATTAGGCTTTTATTTTATAAAAATACATCAAATGAACATTCTACAAAACAAGATTAAAAATGTAGCCAAGTTAATGATTTCGGCTGCTTGGTTTGCATTGCATTGGTTAAAAATCACGCATTTCCTGGAGAGTAATAAAACTACTGAACAATAAAAAAAATTTTGCCAATAAGTTCAAAGGTAAAAGTTGAGATATTGCTCACGTGCAATGAACAAAAATCAATTTAGAGATTTCAAAAGTGGTTAAAAATTATTACTATATATACAAAATAGATCTTTAAAATAGATCAAAAGAACATTCAAATGCTTTTCATACCAAAAAGCGGTATTACAAATTTCCATATTTTGAACCTGAATTAGAAGGGCAACCAAAAGCATCTATGTTTTCATTTTCGTTAAATTTACTTCAAAAAAAAAAAAAAAAGTATAAAGAAATATTTCATTTCCTGGCAGAAATCACATGATTCTCGACCGAAAAGAAAAATATTTCCACTAGACGCAGGAGCTTTTCCTATTAAACACTATAACTTTGTTAAATGGAAATATATTATACATGTATCACTAAAATGATACAACTCATCATTTACTTTTTGTGCCGTATATCTCAGAATTTCCCCTAAAAACTGCATTCATCTAATTAATTTAAAACCTCTGAAATAGTCTTATTGCTAGTTTAATTATTTTAGAAAGTGTTAGCAAAAATATCTTAAATTTACAGTCGCTAAAATTGTCAGACTTGTGGTCCAAAGGTAACATAAGCACCTGGCGTACAGGATGGATTAGATACAAATCTACTTGTGGTATGTAGTACTGCAGTCACTACTTGCAGAAATACAGAGGACTCAGTGGCGATTGAGACAACGTGTCGATAGCCAAGTTCCTGTCAGGGTTTTCTTTCAGGGTTTCGCAGATGCTGCACTGTTACCCTTAAAATATATCCCCCCCCCCATAGGTGGGTTGTTTGTAATTTACATAAATAAAAACCACGAGACCCATTGACATTCACCAAAAAAAAAAAAAATCGCGATATGTTGATGATATTTCTCTGAAGTCAAGGAAGCTGAATCGTGGAAAGCATCATCATCATCTCAAATGTAGGTTAAAAAGTATGTGCATGAAAAGTATCCCTTTAGAAGAATAGTAGAACGCAGTATGGAAGTAAGGATGTCAATGTAAACAGTTAAATTATTATTTTCGTATAATAATAAATTAATAGTTTAAAAAAAACTAAAAACACGCTTTTAGAGTTAATCAATCTAAAAGTAAAAAATAATTATTAACATATGAATAAAATGACTGACGAGAAAATGTATGTCACTGTTCTAAAAGAGTGGGGTGCTCGATATCAATCGTTATAATTTTTCACTGTTTTCATTCCGAAATGCAGAGTTAGTTTAAAAATGTCATACAAGGCACCCCACGCTTTTAGAACAGTGACATTTATTTTCTTGTCAGTAATTTTATTCTTATGTTAATAATTATTTTTTACTTTTTTAGATTGATTAACTCTAAAAGCGTGTTTTTTAGTTTTTTAAACTATTAATTTATTTTTTACTTTTGATTAATTCTAAAAGCTATTAATTTTTTTTTTAGTTTTTTCTCTAAACTATTAATTTATTTTTTACTTTTTAGTTTGATTAACTCTAAAAGCATGTTGTTTAGTGTTTTTAAACTATAATATTTAAATGAGGTCCCGGTACGGAGGACTGGTTCTTACAATGATTTAATTGTGAGTAAAACAAAGGCTAAATGCGAATATGTCGAGCCAGCCAGGATTCGAACAGGGAATCTTCTAATCAGGCGCGTTGTCCGTTGTGCCGCTATCCTACGTAGGTTTGAATGTCCGAAAGATGACTGTAAATGTGTTTCTTTGCAGCTTAAATAGTGTGTATGAGGAGAAACAGATCTCCAGGGGGAAAACTGATGCGCCGATCAAGATGACTTTTTAAAGGCTGTGTGTTTTAATCACTAAAATCGATTATAATCATGATGAGATAATAAACTTATCAAAATATTTTATTGCTATCGGTCCTTGATAAGTCTACAACGTTTAAATTAAATCGGATCGCTTAAAGTAGGGCAAAATCGAGCCCAAAGAGTCAGTTACATACTTACAAACAAACATACAGGTGAAACTAATAAAAGCGTATTAAAAAAGACATCCATATGATGGGGTAGACAAACGGCATGTTTGGCAAGTTGACTTAGGACCGATTTGTTTTCAAGAGCCTTGGCTCTAGATAAGATTCAAGACATAAAAAGCAAAGTCTACAGTAACCTCGCCAATTGATTGATTATTCACAAAACAAAATTAAAAAATACAGCCAAATTGAAGATCTTCGCAGAAGCTGATTATTCAACAGAAAAAAAAAAAAAAAAAAAAAAAAAGGAAGAGAATCCTCGATAGTTACCAAGATAAGTACCAATCGTTCAGGGTACAAATCCATGCAAAGATATTAACATTTTGGTACACTTGCATACCCGAGTCTCGAACTTCACTTACCTGACAAGTTGATGTTTCGGCGACCGATAAAGCCTATCTGTGACAGGCGAAGAAGCTGCCGAAACATCATGGTTCTCCATCCGATTTGTTGAAAAATTCTTTTTTCCCCATGTCATCCATTTGATTTGCTTGCTTAATTAGCTGTCTAACCCAAGAACATGATTATTTAACATGGTTTGTCTTGTGAATATTCACTTTCAATCTGAATTTCCTCCCAACTTCTCGACGTCAGATTTCTGCAAAACACTAAGAGGGTGGCTTTTCAACCAATGATTTCTGCAAAACACTAAGAGAATGGCTTTTCAACCAATGGGGATTTTAAATTTGTACTGTGGTCATAGGAAATTTTAGACTTCAGTATAAATCACAAAAATCAGTTCACTCAAGTGTTCAATTCTTAGTGGAAATCCAGCTTGAATTGAAAGATCTTTTTGGTCCAAGAATGTGTTGGAGGAAAAAGACATGATGGCATCGATATTAAAGGAGCACCCAAAAGGTGCGAAATTTCTCGTATACCTTTATAATGCCATTTTCGACGTAAATATCTATTTTTTTTTTTCTTTCAATTTTTATGTTTTTAAACTTTCTAAAAATGTTTGTAGTTTCTTTTCTATCTTTCATAGAACCTATGTTATGGCTATTTAAACTTTTCTTCCAAAAATGTTTTCGAAATGATTCGACGGCTTCTTTTCAAATTTTAACATATCTTTAAGAGTATTACTAATCCTTCCTACTAGTGGAGAAAGAACATTCTTGTAGTTAAAAAAAAATAGTTATTTACACCCGACAGTGTCACAAGGTCAACTTGTCCATAATAGTTATAGTGAACCTACATCAGTGTATCCCAAGCTTTTTTTTTATTCTCTCTAGCACTACTTGATAAAACTTTTCATTAAAACCCCTTTCCATTACTCTATGCACAAAAAAAAAAAAAAAAGAAGTTTTATTAGTCATGTTCTTAAGTTAGACAATTAATCAAGCAGGAACAAATAGCACATGGGGTATATGCTGCTGTAGATTAACAGGTTACTTTCTTTTTACTGCAGATTATAGATAGCGAATGATATGTAAATCTGAAAGGTGGGATGTTATGTATTTCCCATGTAGAAAGTCAATAGCAAATATAAACACTTTAGCTTTATAAAAATGCAAATAATAATATCATATAAACAAAATTTAATTTCTAATTTTATGCTATGTTGGTTTTAAATCAATTCACATTTTATTATTATTTGTTCAGATAAGATTTATTATTATATTGATTTATTATTTGTTCAGACTGCTTCCTCAATTATCATAATCAGATTTATTTATTTATTTTACAAATCAATTTCATCACTACTTTAAAAACACTTTCTTACTTAAAAAAAAAAAAAAAAATGCAAGTCCTTTTTCAGTATCTAAATGTTTATTAATCACCTTATATACAGATATGAGCAGTATGATCATAGTAAAAAAAAAATGGTTTGCATAATCTGACAGCACTTACATGGCAGTTTTATAAATAGTCAAGTAAAAAAAAAACAAAAAAAATGCAAAAACAGCAACCTCTCTGTTCTACAGTCTCCTCAACTTCTCTATACAGCACTCTACATATAAATTTAAACATGTACATATTTAATGTGTTTACACACATTCTGAACCCACGTAGATGATATAGATATCTGACGAATATGAGTAACATTGTGTCGCTATCTGGCGGTCAAGATTAACAAACATCCGAACCCATACGAAATCGAAGGTTCGATCGGTGCCAGTTTATACAATGTGCTGAACTATTAAATGCTGGATTCAAGAGAGGTTACTGTAACTTTTACCTTATAAAATTAAATACAGTAAACCCTTGCAAAACAGAATTTTTAACAAATGAGTTACTTTGATTGTTTCTACTTAATTTGTCCAATGATAAACAAAAATTACTTTAATCTACACACAAAGCATTTAGTGCTACAAGGAAGGTGCAAAGTCTGTTCCCTTACTTTTCCTCATTGAAAATAAAACAAAAGAAATCATACAAAATTGCAAAAGCAATTAGCAGCGAAGGATTTTCACATATGGATGGAAAAGTCAATGAATTAATCAAGAAATGACAAGGGAAGAAATGGATGAGCTTGTAACATCACTCATCAGTTAACTCTTAACTGTGAAACTTTAAAGAGTTGTGTCAGTCATTATCCCAAGCACAAATCGGCAGCTTTAAAAAAAAATAATAATAACTGTGTTATTAAGCAGTAATAAAAGTTTAATTAATATTTGTTACATTTTATCGTTTTAATAACAACAATATTTAAATTTTTTTTAAATTATACATATAGTATGATCCTGGATTGCATGGAATGGTAAATATCTTGTTTAATGGTGGAAATGGATGAATCGAAGCTTCCGTTAAAAGAAATGAAAAAAGTGTATGTTGGTGTGGAATTTTTTCATCTAGTTTTCTTTTTAATATTATGTAATCTAAAATTTGAAATTAAAAGTTAAAATTCTTTAATTTTATTGCCACTAAAATTTTTCCTAAATGATATTTCTTACCTTCTAACACTGCTTCTTTTAAATCAATCCAGACTGATCACTTAGCAATTTTACACATAATCTGTGGTCAGACTATATTTTCTTAATTTAAATTATATGTAACATATTTTTTTGGCATGGAAAATTAATTTTGTGGAAAGTGATTTTGCAGTATTCCCATTATATTAATGATGTAACCCCCACGTTTGGCAAGGATTTACTGCACATATTCCTCAGATAAAGTAGCAACATTCAATATATTAAAATAATAATAAAAATCACTAGAGAAATCCTGATTGACATTTTTAAGGCAATACAAGAACAGTTCCTTAATCAAAGATGGCAGCTGCACTTAAATAGTCTTCTGAAAAGTGATGAGTCAGGTACAATAAATGGATGACTTGTATAAAATTGTATGAACTAGATAAGCTTAGAAGATATGCTTGACAATAAACAGTATCATTTACAAAGAAAATTTACATACTAAAAGTGTACAAATGAAATAAAGGAGTATAGTATAAAAATGACACATGTGAATGTGATAAAGACACTTAGTTAAATACTCAGGTACAATATTGAAATTTGCCACACAATAAGCACACTGTCTACAGGCACCATGGAAATAAATTAGTGATCTGTGGAAGTACATTCATAGTTGCTGGAACACTGGAATTGTATCATCTTTCATGACAAAAAAAAATTATTTAATCTAAACACAAAGCATTTAGTGTTACGAGGAAGACACAAAGTTTGCTGCCTTATTTATCGTAGGCAACCAACTATAGTTTAAGCTTACAATTTTAAATGTCGTAACATTTAAGTTAAACCCTTTGCACAAACCTATAAAACACAAATATCATCCCAGGTATACCAAAAAAGATTATATAAAAAAAAATTATAAAAAGTTTTCTAAAATGGAATATTCTTTGAACACATTTATGCCTATGTCTAATCACTAACAATAGGCACTTAATGACTAACACTGTCCAGTAATAAAAGGATGCATTAAGGCCTCACTGGCTGTGATTCTGGTAAGTGGATTAGGATCCAACAGCTTATCAAGAAGATCATAGGCACTTTGTGGAACCTGACGAGCCATTTCTGAACACACTGGACAGCGAGAGCTAGGTCTTGCAGATGACTGATATGTACGGTGGTAGAAGCACGGCTGATCTTCCATTATCATAGTGCATAGAGCTTGAAGATATCGGGATGGTCCACATTGTTTGCGAATGTCTGAGATAGATTCTGTGGTTGGAGGCAGACTCATCGTTAAGACTTTACCTACACAAACATGAAAAAAGTGGGATTATAGTTTTATTGAGAAGCAATTAAAAATTTCTAACAACATATTGTTATAATACAAAGTAATCAATTCTAAAATAAAAGTTATGTTGGTGGTAAAAAAATACCTACAAATATGTAAATTTCAAACGATTTGTCTGGGCTTATATTTTGACATACCAACTTTAATTTAACAAATTAAATTATAAAAATCAAATATTAAGAATAAATAATTTAATTAAAAATTAATGAAACAATCATGTTTAAAATTTAAATTTATAAAAATTAAAGTTTATTATTAGAATTCTGCAATTATACTGTTTGTCATTTTACTTTTTAACTGGTATTTTTCATAAAAAGCCAATTTTTACTACTATAAGGAACAGCTAAATATGTAACATAAAATCAATACTGCTTCAATGAAATGCCTCTTTTATAATTCTCTATACTTTATATTTTATGATTCATTTGGAAACTGTGCAACATTACAATATTTTTTAGCTATGCATGCTGTGCAATAAACCACTTGTTTGCAGCTGTGGTACAATATCAAAAATTGTTTTTCTTTTAACCCATTTTCTATCACAATCTGAAACGAATGTAAATAGATTAAAAGTAGGCATGATGCATTTTTACAAACACTATAAATATACATCATGCTTCTGTTGAAAACTGTTTAAAACCAATTAGAAAAAAATAAGAGAACATTTTTAAATAAAAAAATATGAATAGCAGTAATAATGCCTCTCTAATTGCTAAAAATTCCTAATTCAAAATCTAAAAACATACAAATTCCCTTATTTTAAAACAAAGTACTCATATTGTAGTGACCTATTTTAACGGGATGCTCTCAAATCATACGTTAAAACCAAAAATAAGACATTGGTCTCGATCTTAAATGCATATATAAATAGTCTAATAAATATTTTTTAACTCAGTAAAACATTTTTTCATTAAAATTCAAGATCATTCATAAAGATTCTTGTTTTGTCTTTAAACATGAATCTTTTATTTAATCAAATATAACGCATACAAAATTAACCTCCAGAATTTCTATGTCTAGATACCCCATTCAAAAAACTTCATATTTGTAACAAACTACTCTATTGCAATATATATATAAGCGTACCTTACTGTTTAAAAAGTATTCCATAAAGTGTAGCTTCGACATTGGAGTTTATCAAAACACTATTATGAATTAAATACAGATTTATTAGTTCAAAGTTTTATCAAAGTGAAAACTGTCAGTTATGATAAATGCTGGGCAAAAATGCAAGCAGCCCTGTGTTAAGAAGTCCTGGTAATCAAGGTCAACAAACAATCAAGTTTTCCCAAACAATCTGAAAGTGCCAAATTTATCAAATGCCAGATTAAAGAGAGCTAACTGTACCACACATTACACTTTTCCTTTGTTACTCAGCATGTGCAATGTAATGAGGGTGTACTGTGCATTAATATAAACAAGATGAATTGAAATTGCAAAAAAAAAAAAAAAAAAAGTATATAATTACTGATAGACGTAGCGGCCTGTTTTAATTCTTTTGTTCCCACTATAAAGGATATTTCTGCTAAAGCTGTCAGATCATCATCTGCTCGAAAGAAAGGATATTTCTTGCTCAGAATACATAGCATTATGACACCAGCAGACCAGATATCGATGGCTGAAAAAAAAAAAAATTACACAACAATAAGACTGGCTTTTTAATTATGAATTTTCAAGAACAGTTCAATTGAAATTGAAAGAAAAACAATAATTCAGAAATAATGCATAAAAAAATAATAAGTCTAATTTATGCAAAATAGAACTATATTATATTGAAATATATTGCATGTCTATGCAAAAAAAAACTGTTATATTGAAAGCTTTTTTTTTTTTTAACAAATACATAAATAATTATAAAATTGTTGGCAGTTTTGTAATTATTTATTATTTAACTTGATTTAAATTTAAAGTAGTCAGATCAAGAGTAGCATATTAGTATGTAAAAAATTAGTAGTAGTAAAAATTACCAATGTGCATTTTAAGATGTAACAATTACTAATAAATATATATTCAATTCTTTACAACAGTAAATACCCATTTAAATTTAATTTATTATTCATTTCAACCATATCAATTCATTTCATGGAGGAATGAAGGCGTTTCAATATTTGCTTTTTTCATTTCATATATAATAAAGCCTGCACTAAGTAAAGAGACTTTTTATCAGTGCTGAGGACTATAAAAGGTATCTTAGATCAATGATGCAAGAAGATCTTATGGAAGTTATTCTATTATTAAGAAAAATAAGATTCAAGGTATTGAAAATACTGTATCTTTGTGCTTAAAATGTACACTATCCTTTTACTAGTCATAAGTTATTCGATAATACTTCGTGGATATGGCTTCATGTATAGCACATATGTCATAGAAAACAAATGAAAAGGAGAAAAAACATTTAGATTATATAAAACCATTTTCTTAATGGCTAAAAAAATGCAACAGCAGATTGAATGCCCAGAAAATTATAGCTATAAAACTGGGAAAATCTGAACATGTCATAAATAAAATACGTAAAATAGGCTCTCATTTTGAAAGGAAATATACTGAAGCACAATGTAAACAGCAATTTTATCTGAGTAGAGTGAGATTTTTTCCCTTTAAAGAAAGGCACAAAATTATAAAATTACAGGCATTTGTACTCATAAAAAAATTATAATTTTTCTATATTATAAAACCCTTTCCAAATAAAAACAAATGAACAATGAATGAAAAATAGAGGGAATAACAAAATGATTAGAAACAGGTATGTAAATGGAACATATAAATTTAGTTGATGAATATTTTTAAAAAAATGTATAAGACAGTGAATTATCTTCTCAATAAATCAATATATTTAAATGGTTTAAAATTAAATAATAAAATAGAATTAAATATAAACCTATTGTTTGTTGTCTGTGTTTAAGAAGTACTTCAGGAGCCCTGAAACCTGCTGTACCTCCACGAGGAGCATTTTCTGTTTCCCTAAAATAAAGTTGAAATTCATAAAAAAATTGAATTGAATAACCAGATTAAAATATCACAGTGAATAAAATTATTAGGAATCAATTCACCCTAAAAGATACAACAAAATTATTGGCAAGTTTGAAAACTAAGCAGTATTTTCATCATATATAAATGAATTTTGGTAAAACCTTTAAGATATAAAATTGTAAATGTTTTAAAATTTATATAAAAATTTACATGACAAACTACTGGATACAACTAGTAATTTTTTTTTTTTAGGCTGAAAACTAAGATCAAACTAAGGAATCAAATGCATAACCCCTTCTTCCACACTTAATTAAAATCAATGCTTAAATCAACTATTTCACGATTGAGTTGTACAACGATTTACTTTTAAATATTCTATTCCTTCATTCACAAAAATTATCCATTTTCTTTTAATGTAAATTGAATAACTATACAAGACGTTAAATTAATTAAAGAGTGCAGATAAACATCAATAAATAATTGAACAAATCAGTATATCTTGCTTTAAAAAAAAAAAAAAATGAAAAATAGGCCATTTAAAATTTACATAAAGTAATTATTTTTTTTTAACAATTGCCTTTAATATCATGTACATTTTAATGAAAGATTCAATTTTTTTTTTTTAATTTTGCTCATTATTTGTTATGTGTTATACTACAGATTAAAATTTAAATTTCAATCCATATTTAATTTCAATCTTTAAAATTCAATGCACTACTTTACAACCAAATTTAAAAACTTTGAAATCAACACCCCATTACCTTTCTTTCCTTTTCTCCTATACCTATTGATTTTACTAAATTAGTTGGAATTTTGATAGTTAAATACTTTGAATTAAAATAATTTATTATGAATTAGCTCATTGGAAATTATAGGACTATTCAGACTTTTCACTTAAAAACTAATTTAAGTTTGTCAATATTTATAAAAAAACTTTTCACAAATTTATATTTTAATAAAGTATCGACAATGAGATGATGTATTTGCTTATTTATTTCTAGAATTTTGCTTGCTACTTCTGCAGTGGTCTTATTTCCTCAAAAATGGCATCAACATTTTTAAATAAACAATTGAAAATATGTAGTTCCTAAAATAGTTAAGACTTTTATTAGACTGCAATTTTTTAACTATTTTAAATGTTTTATTTGTCCCAGAGTATGTTTATCTTGCATACACATTCCATGATTCCTCCCCAATTTCAACAGGCTTAATCTCTACAGTTCGAGAATTATTATCTTAGAATTAAATTTATATTATTTTAACATTTATTTTACCTGGCAGTGCATACTTTACACACTGCTGCCTTTTTGAAACAGCCACATTCTTTACTTTTACTTCTACTGTGTTTGGAAGAGTCTTTTGATTTAGAATGTGACTGGTAGTGAGTTCGAGGTGGGGCAGGTGCAATTGGTACAAAATTTCCAATTGGAGGAGGTAGAGGTTCATTCATTGCAGGTACAATAGGCAAAGGCAGTCTTCTTTTTTTGGAAACATTCTCTATTGAAAGAAAGAAAAAAAAAAAAATTTTTTTAACATTCTGTAAGGAAAAGCTTTCACCATCTCTACATAAATTAAGTAGAAGATGTATCTGCTTGTATTACTCACAATTAAAAAACTGCAACCTTACGGATAGGTCTTGGATATCTTTTATTTAATATGCAGTTAAAAATAAAGAAATTTTTTTTTCAGTTTTATTTAAGTTAAAACTAATTTTTACAACTAATGTTACATACTAATATCAATAAAACGCATAAAATTAAAAATGATTGGTTGCGGTTTAATTGAGTAACATAATAAACACTTTCATTTTGGACATATTTTTAATACTTAAATTTCTATTTTCAATGTTTGACGCTTGATTTTTAACAAAGCACAACAAAGTAAAGTATATGATAATAGTGGCACATAATGCTATATTTTAGAATGTATTATTTATTTTTAAACCTCAAAGCTTAATATGTATTAATTTACAATTAATTGCCTTTTTTTAAAAATGTCATTGCAGTAAAAGGGAAATAATATTCAATACATTTGCTTTCAATAATTCTTTTTTTTTTTTTTTTCCTAACTTTTTTGCAATAAGACACATTTATTATTATTATTATTATTATTATTATTGAATAAATAAATTATAGTACAAATTTCACTATAAGTAAATTTTTCTAAAATATTAAATAATATTGTATTAATTTAAGGTTCAAATAGTTGAAATAAATACTTTTAACCAAAGAAGTCTAATATTGCTTGATTGTTTTGATTTTTATATTTAATGCACTGAAAGCAATAATGAAACACATGCAAACATTACAGAAAATAGTAATGAGAAAAATGTGAATGAATACTAATAGTAGATATACTTATAATCCTTTATACCGAAAAGCTACTTACACTGTTCGAATCATGTGCCAGTTGATGTTTTGTAGAAGTTGCTAAAGATGATGCTGATTCTGAAGGTACCTGAAAGCTCTGTATATTATCTGTTTCAGTTTTGTTTAGTCGCCCCGATGAATCAGATAACGGTTGACGGTCAGCTGTATATCTAGTATGTAAATCATTTGCTTTTTCTGCCAAACCAAAATCAACCAAGGTGTAACTATAATAATATTAAAAAAATCCTTTTAATAAAATCTTAACACCTATAGCAATAAAATAAGGAATGTATGTAAGTGCATTAACACATTAAATTATGCAATGATTTGGAGAGATTTCTCAGAAGAAATTCCTAAAATGATATTTTTAAGTTCAAATTCTTTATTTTAATGTTGGAAGAAACTTTAATAGCTTTTCTGTGTACAACCTTGTAAGAAAACAGCATAAAAGAATAATTTCACCACCAGATAAAACTGAAAAAGGATTTAAAGAATGCTTATTCTGAATTTCTTACACAATTCACCTATTTTTTGCTGTTTTAAATTAGCTACATGGGGGAAAAAATATTTTTCCCTTTCTTTTCTTTCTACAAAAGATTAACAAAATTTTAATAACATTTTTTATTTAATGTTGAAATTTTTTTTTTTCCTCCAACACTGATTTTTTTTATTTGAAAATTATTACTGATATAAACATTAATCACAAATAAAACTTATAACATAAGTGTAGTTTTTTATATAATGATAATTAGATTAAATTCCATACAGCATTAATTTTTAATGACAACTAAAAATACAATTTATATAAATCATAAAATTTTTACCTTTTCACTATTTGATTATATAGAAAATTATTTGGTTTGATATCTCTATGGATGATACCATGAGAATGAATTTTTTTTATTGCAATTAGTAGGTTTTTCATATATTCTCTAATGTCATCGACATTCATGTAGCGAACATAATCCTGAAAATATATAAAAAATACATATATACAAAAAGTAATAAAAAATATACATATAAACTATATTGTAGCAAAAATACTTTAAAATGATAAATAAATTAAAATTATATAGTAATATAAAAAACACAAGCAAAAATAATTTATTTCAAGGGCTTGCAACTGCTTTGCTTCTAAGTATGTAGGTACTTGATCTATGTCATTATTTATTTAGCCAAAGTCCCAAATCAATTTCCTTATTCTTATGGTAACAAATGACATTGCATTATAGTTTTAAAGTAATGTACGACTTTAATATTATAGTTTTAAGCTATCAAAGTTCTATAATATCATGTCATACACATGTACCATAAAATCCTTTGTTATTTTCTCATATACATAATTCATAATTTAAATAGTAAAAAGTTCTTGAATTGATTTTATTTTTATTTAAGTCAACAATTTGAAACTAGGCCACCTGTGCAACATTCTTAATCACTTTATTTTTTATTTAATTTAGCACATAAAAAGTCCTTTTTTATTTAACTGTATTAAGACACATAACAAAATGGGAAAAAGGAGAAAAATTGTTTGAAAAGTGAAATAATGTCGGTTAAAGACAACAAAACCAAACGTCAAATGTACTTATATAAAAGTAATTCATAGTAGAAAATAATCATTTAAAACTGTTTTTTAAAAATTTTGATGTTGAGAGGGCTCAGTTTCCTATTTTATCGTCACCAAAGTGAAGTTTTGAAATCAATAAATTATTAATTACACATAAAATTTATAACATAAGTGTAATTTTATATATAATGATAATTGGACAAAATTCCAAGTAGCATTCATTTTTATCGACAATTAAAAATACAATGTATATAAATCATAAAATTTTACCTTTTCATAATTTGATTATATAAAAAATTATTTTTATTTGATATCTCTATGGATGATACCTTTTGTATAAAATCAATGCATCATAATATTAGATAGATGAGACACCGATTTTAGAAATTTCAACATTATTTAGTCCTACTCATTAGTTATCAAAATGACAGCAAATGGTGAATTTTTTTTTTTTTTTTTTTTTTTTTTTTTTTAATATTTCTTAAGATTACCAAAAACAAGCTTCATTTAAAATAGTGGTCAGCAAAATAGTTGTGGAAGATATCACAATAATATGCACAACATTCTTTAAATCTAACGTATTAAAAAAAATAATCTTTGTCATGGACATTAACAAATGATCAATTTTATTCATATTCATTCGTTTTGCCATGACATCAAATTACAATGAGTATCTGTGGCCCTCCATAATGAGCATCCCTGATTTATACCAATCAACATGATAAAAAATATGACATGCTTAAATAAGAAGTCTAGTATACTACATATTAAATAATTTAAAAAAACTATTAATATATTTAAGATAGAAATTAAATCAAAGCTCAAATTTTAATTTAGGACAGTACATTAATAAAATACTATAATTTTGAAATAGTTCTAAATTAAATATTCAATATGTAAAAAAAAAAAGTCATGCATTAAACATTAAAAAAACCTAACAAATATTTCTTTAAATTGCACTGGAAATTTAAATTTAAATTTTAATTGCACTGGAAGGGATTAACACTTTTGTATTTTGTGCAGAAAAAACTTATTTTCCATTAATAAATTATAAATCAATAATGGAATCATAAATAAAATATAATAATAACTATCAAATGACAAAAAATTGTAAAATTGTTGACATTTATTGAAGAAATATACATTTGTAAAAAAAAATTTTTTTATTATTAATTAATCAACAATTTCCCAGAAAAATTTAATTAAATAGAAATAAACATTTGTAAAAATATATTTTTATATTATTAATTATTCAAAAATTCTCTAGTAAAATTTAATAAAAAAAAAGCATTTTCAATTAATTTACTAAAATCAATTTAAATACAAAATTTTAAAATAAAAAATTCATGTTTAGATTTATATAATAAAATCAGCCAACTTTAAAGGCACTATCATTATATATTATGATGTGTCCATGTTTTACATTGAAAGTGGAATTAAGACTATTCTAATTATATATTAAAAGTACAAGTTCTTTGATAAGATTCCACTTTGTTGTCCTCTTATCACAAATGGCACTATGAAAATGAATAGGCAACCTATTAATTTACAGTACCATAAGAATGCACTTAAACTCTAACAGTTCATTTTTAAAGGTATTAGAAAGTTAAATGTATATCTGGGCATGGTCTGCGATAAAAGATATTATTAAATATTCATTTTTATAATTATAAAATGGCATGGCAATATGTTTAGGAAATGGAAAAGAATTAAAACTGTACTGTTGATGGATTCATGGTCAACTCAATAAATAAATTAATTGATTGAAATTTATAATTCCTGTTTTTTTATGCATAATTTATGATAAATGATTCCTCATGAAGGGAAATCCTAATTCACTGAAAAGGTACTGTATAAGGTAAGTGAGTGTTTCTTTATTAAAATGCACATTTCCTTTTTTCATTTTAAACAAACACTGTTTTCTGTAAGAAACAAATATAGTCACTGAAAAATACTTTTAAAAAATTTAACATGGGTTAAGTTTTTTTAAAATATTTTTACAAATGTTTTTAACATAATATACAACAATAAATTAAATGGATAAGAAAAAAATATTAAATAATAACCTGCATTATACTTACAGCAAATCGCTGATGTGGGTAATATGGCATGACTATAACAACATGGCCATTATTCATAAAACAAAATTCAACACCAATGACATTACACGTACCCCTGTAATTAATATTGACTTAAAAATACATAAAACATATTTAAAAATTATTCAGTTACTTAAAAAATTGAAATGGTTTTTAAAAACATGATTAGCACATAATCATACCCCACATCTTTGAGACACTGCAATTCTGTTGCAATACGAGAAGGTTTACTAGTAGGCACCAAATATTTTAAAGCAAATTCTTTATCTTTTATACTGCCAGAACCTTTCACAATAGCTCGATATACTTTGCTAAATGTACCTAAAAAAATATATAATTTTTTTCATTGGACAATTTAATTTGCAAAAATATATTTATAGCAATAACTAGAATACAGAATTTTACGAGATTCGTTATCTTTTAAATAAAAAAATTACAATTTATAAATATAACTTGTTAAATCTTTTTTTTTAAATAACTGATAAAAACTTGATAGTTTATCTATTTTATTGACATTTATAATAGATATTTAAAAATATCTTCCCATTGAGTATAAAGTCACCTAAAAACTCACCTTCTCCAATTTTTTTCTTGGACATCAAATATTTCTCCCACTTGAGGTACAAAATGAAGCATTTTATGGATTTCAGTTTCATCTAATGCAGCAAAAACAATTTTATACAATTAAAAATACTGCATTCTTATGCTTAATAAAATAAATTATTATATTAAATAAAATATATTTGAAATTAAAATTTTTAAATGTTAAAAATTCCTTTAAAATTATTTTTATTGTGTTCATATAAATTTAAAAATATAATTAAGATTAAATTTCTAATAAACTAGCAATTTACTTTCATGGTTAATTTAATTATCAGCAGTAATTTTTATAACATTAAACTGGGAAATAAATTGGAAAGATATATTATAACTCAGGCTTTTATTTTATATTTATGGGAATTAGCAATAAAAAGCAGTTGTAATTTTATGAATAATGTAATTAATATTTTTAAAAATTTCCTCATGAATCAATTATTTTCCTTAAACTATATTAACTTTTTCAACAATAACCTTTTTTTCTACATTAAAAAAATTAACTGGCAGAATAGCATAGCAGTAACATGCTTTTTGATTATTTAATTACTTTGCTATCATTTCATTTTGTGAAGATGCAAGGTCATTTGTTAAAATATTTGGGTTCATCAATATACAATGATAATTGAAATGCTTTTACTTTTAGTGTCAGGCACTTGGTTATCTATTATTTGCTACTGATATGAGTGAGTTCCAGATTATTATTTGCAAATACATGAGGAAAAAAATGAAGAAATAATACACTTCAAGATGTCTTTTGAAGAATAATTACTCCATATTTGTAATAAATAAAAGGCAAAGGGACTTCAAAAAATCTATACAGCTACACTGAGAAAGTTGAAGCTTTTCACCAAAATGCAATTCCATTAATCATCTTAAATGGGCCTGATTAAATGTAATAAAGATTGAATTGAAACTGTAATCCAACAATTATCGACTTCTAGCGAACGAAATCACGGTTGATCTGATTAATTCCAAGATATTTAATTAAAACAATTTAACAGAAAAAAATTTTGATTTTATTGTTTGAAAGAACTGAAGACTAGTTGTAACTATCACAATATTTCCAAATAAAAAGAGTAAAATTTAAATATTTTTTTCATTGTATACTGTTTGTTTTAATTAAATAACAAAACATTGAAGTCATAAATTGATATTTAGTTATTAATCTGCCCTATATTAGCCTATATTTATTCTTTCTTCTAGCTATCAAAGAGAAAAAGATCATTCAAATCTAAATGGAAAAAAAAAGGTTACATCATATCACCATAAAATTTAAAATAATCCTTTTATTTACAAAAGCACACACACACACACACAAAAAGATGTTTGAAATAATGGTCTATTCCCATTCCATTCTTCTACTAAAAGAAAAAAAAAAAATCAAGAATGGGAGGAAAAGTTACTGTTTTCTATTGAATTTAAGCATGCATAAAGCCACACACAGGAAATAAAATGATTTAAAATGTAAAGCTGTAGAATGCATTGATAACTAGCAATTGCACATTGAATTTTAATTAAACTTTCTATATGGTAATGCATGCTCGAATACATTCAAATACGGAGTGATAAAGATTCCTAATCTAATTCTCCAATAATTCTCTCAGGCATTGCTCAATTGTTTGTTCCAGAGCTGTAATTTAAGAGCACCTGAATCAAGAGATCTACTATGTCCAATAAATGTTCAATAGCCATATGAGGGCTAACATTATTTTGTAGGAAAATTGTCCATGAAAGACAACACAAAATGGTCACAGGATGTCATCAGCATATTGCCAGAAAACTAGAGGTCACCTGTTATCAAAAGAGATAACATAGTATCCCATATCAACACAATAAAAAATAATGGCAGAGTATCTATGTAGAATAAACTACTACTAATATTGGAACTATTGGCCTTGGCATCCCTGTACAAAGAATGAATCTCATCTGCTCCAAAACTGCAGATGGGATTCATAACTGGAATTTATGCTACATCAGTCTGCTAGTAGCCATGATAATAGGCTATGATACTATTCAGATGATTCTGTAAATGTTGGAAGTTTAAAGGGAGAAATCTTAAAAGGCTATTATAGGCACATACTCCAGCCAAATGCTGCAAAATTGCAATAAGGTACCTAGCATAGATGAGGCTGTAATACTTTAAATGGAAGATAATGGCAGAGTGCCTATATAGAACAAAGCAATTTGAGCTTAAGGCACTATCATCCAATTTTGCCTTGAATGCATGCACTTTGGCCTTCAAGAGACTTCATTCTGCCAGTGAGTTTTTGCAGCAACCATTATCATTATATCTTTTACACAGCAATATCTGCACAGTGAAGGTAGTAGCCTATCTGCTCCTTTATTAAATATATTAACTTTTGCCTCTTTTTAATGTCTGGATGACTATTAATTTTGACTATTAAACTTTATCTATATTCTTAACTCACTTTAATACTTTTTTTTAAAAAATCCTAATTATTTTTCCAAGAATTTCCACTTTACTGTCAATACATTTTTATCTACAATTCACAGAATTCCTATTATTATTTTTTTTTTTTTTTTTTTGTCCCTCTTCATAAGGTATTCTATGATTTAATCGCAAAAAATACAATCTTAATGATCATATGAAAACTTTACAAGGTTATCTAAATCTCTACATTGTACAGCCAAATCAAATCAGTTGATGGTTATTTAGAAACATAATACTCAATATTAATAATAACAACTAGCATAATAGGTGTTTATTTAGATACAAATCAAGTGTCAACTATTCACATATTAATAATGAGAACTGTGATTCAATTAATTGATTACAAGAATATCACTCAGTATTAATAACATACTCACCTGCACTCATTGTGGCAGAAGTAGATAAATGCAGCAATAAGTTCCTAAACTGAAGTAAAATATTCTTTTAACAAATAATTTAATCCATTAGTGTAAAATTTTGTATAAAAATTTACATTACAAAATTAATAATATCAAAATAAATAAGTACTTCAAAAAGAAAATATCTTTATGCCAATAATTCTCCAATTTTTGACTTCCCTCTGCTTTTACCCATCATTAGGCATCACAGATAATTTCGCTTTATTAATCAGCATATTTTATGTTAGCAATATATAAACAACAGTTTTTCATTACTTAAATTAAAATATTTATATTAATCTACAAAAAAAAAAAAGGCTTATTATTAGCCAATACATACTTGAAAAACAAATAACACTAACAAATATTTAATTTCATTATAGAAATATGATCAAATATTGAAATATCATAGTTCAAATGAAATGGATGGCATTACTTTACTGTAGTGGGTTTTTCTTTTATAGATATGATACATAGCCAGAAAATTCTTTATAAATTATATAGATATTTAATTATGCCATTATTTGATATAAAATTAATACAACATTTGATAATAAATAAATACATTCACATTTAAATAAGCTTATGATCTTTAAATATTTTAAAATGGAAATCCCTTTTAAAATTGAGATTCTCTCAAGTTATGATAATTTAAACATTCCTAATAACTTTTCCTTTACTTAAGGTGAATTATTTTTTATGTGCAGAAATTCATGTCCTCCCTTTAATTTGCAAATTAATCAAGGCATCATATTAATTAAACAGAAATTTAAAGAAATAATTACTTTTGGCTAAGGCAAAGGTTATTTAGCTTAAGGAATACACTGGGTAAAGTTCTCTTACTTCCTGTTACATAATTAATTAAAGAAATATACTACTTATAAAAAAAAATTTAACATTAGTAATAAAAAGTCTAAAAAATTTATTGAATTCTGTGAAATACAAACATAATTTATTAATTTAACAGTAGTGGATTAATTAATTACAAAGGTGATTGTGAATACAACTATAATTTTCTGAACTATCTATCAGATTTTCTAGAATTATAAATAAAACTGGACCATCCCCCTTTCTAAATGAAATGCCATGGTTCATTATGAAATGGAAATTTTATATTGCAAAACTGCAATATAAAATTTGTTTAATAAACCCATATAAATTTTACTACACATTTTAACTTGATATTACATAAATATATATTTTTAGGCATATTATTGTCAGAGTTTTAATATGCCTAAAATTTTTCGAACATTTTCTGAAATAGAGATTTTTGAATGGATAACATGAAATTTTCGGAATGGGCAGTTCCTAACTTTTGAAATTATCGGAAATTTCACAACACAATTACCCATGTAACTAAAAGGAATAAATTATTTAACACAAAAATTGTGCACTAGAAATGAAATAATAAAAGATCTTAATTATTATTAGAACAAAGGACGTTTTACAAAAAAAAAATTATTTTATTACCAACAAAAAGATTAACAAACCTGCAAAAAATTAATTTAAGAATTTAAAAGTAATATTTTTTAATCAAATTAAAAGAAATACGAAATAAATTAAAATCCCGATTAAAATAAATATATTTGCGCCAATTTTGCGATAAACAAACAAAAGGTGAAATTTAACTACAGATGCAATTACAGTTAACAATGTTTGATAAGCAACTAATCTGCCTATTCGAATTGATAACGACAATTAATGATCTTCTAGAATCTGCGGCAATTAATGATATTCTTAGATCAAAAAACAGAATATAAAACAATGATGCATAATTGTTTATGTGATTTAACAGTAATAATAAATTTTAATTAGGAAAAAAAAAACTTATCAGTATAAATCTATATAAAATTTATAATTAAAATAAATTTAAAAATAATCAGAAGGGTCGATATACAAGTTATCCATAAAATTTAGAATTTAATGTAAGGACCAAACACATAACAACGATAATAAAAAAAATTTAAAAACATGCTAAATTACAAATGATTTTCTTTTCTTGAAAAAATTCATTTTCACTTGGAAATAAAATTGTCTTTAGAACAGACGATCTTTTAGGACAATTTTACTTTCTTTAATTATATAACTATTAGCTTGGGAAAGAAATTTATGTATTATTATTATGTATTATTCTTCCTATTTTTATTCTATTCTTCCACTCCTATTCTTATGTATAAAAAAAAAAAAAAAATGGAATGGAAGAAATTAAGAGGGGAACTAAAATTGGTCAAGGACAATAAAAATCCTCCTTTAATCAATAGAAATTCAGTTTTACCTCTTAATCTCAAAATTTTAATATTTCTCTCTTATCTTCGTCCAGTATTAGCTTATGCAAGCCCAGTTTGGGGTTCTGTTGCACGTACAAATTTTGAAATTATACAAAGGCTTGAGAACAAAACTCTCAGAATGTTAACGAATTCACCCTGGTACTTTCGTAATGACGATATTAGACGAGCTCTCTAGATTCCAAGTTTAAGACAATTTGTTCATAAAATTTCTACTAAATTCTGTAATGATATGCGAAACATCAAAAACCCTGTATTAAATATCCTACAAAATTACGGTTATGATATTTCTTCCCGCAAACATAGCAAAAGACCTCGCACTGTTCTAAATATTTTTAATTAATTCCTTACAACTGCCTAGATGAAAAAAAGTTCGCTTTACTCTAAGCTATTTTTCTCCTAATTTGACCTTTGATCATTCTGTTTTATTACATGCAACTGATTTCGTCAACATCTACATTTTTGAAATTTTTGTTATTTTTCATTTTATAATTTTATTAAATAAATAATTCTTTTTAAAAAAGGGCATTTAATTATCTATTTTGCTTATTAACTCAAAGGGCATGAGACCACCGCTATGTTTCAACATTTTACAATGAAGGAGCTAGTGGCCGCTACGCGGCCAAGATCTCCGTAATAATCTACAATAAGAGAGGACATTAAAAATCCCTTTACCAGAAACAATGCCCGTATATTTTAATATTAGTAAATGTTACGTATAAAAAAAAAAAAAGTTCGAGGAAGAGACGTAAAGAAATTATAAATAAATGAAAATCTTATGAAAGAAATTTTAAAAAAAAAATTTTAAGTGGTCAAGGACATGAAAAACCACGCTCCCGAAAACAATACACATATGTTTTATGGGTAATAGCATAGTAGATTTTATGTTATAAAACGATTTAAAATGTATAAATCATTATTCACTATCAAAATTTAAAAATTCAGAGCTTTTTTTCTTTGCATAATCATTTTGAGATAAATAAATTTTTAAGTAAAGTAATTATTCGGATGCGGAGTTAACTATTGTAGAGTCTTTGCTCTACGATGTTTAGACTACTTAGTTGACACTAATGAGTCTATATTAACAATAATTTTTTTCTTAAGTCCCTAATCACAAAACTCACAGGAATGGATTCTTATTTTTCTTCCCTAAATCTTCGCCAAAGTTATATTTTTTATCCTGACAATGTTTTTTTTTTTTTTTTAATTTCAAAATTTGAACTTGTTATTAATGATAATTTCAAAATGTCAATGGGCATGCTTACTGTCTGGGTTTAATTAAAAGCTCCTATTCTTATGAGAAACTATTAAAGTTATGCTATGTATTAAAAAAATTAATACCATTGGCATTAGAAACAATTTTAGTCCCAACAACTTTTTTTTTTTTTGCTGCTGCATGAGGACGCCTGTTTCAAACGCATTTTGTAGCATATAAATTTCGTTGAAACTTAACCATGATGATTATACTTTTATGGATTTAAAGGAGACCCACCAATTTAAGAAGATATTTCTTGTGAGGAGCAAACTGGTCACTTGAATTCTCCATGACTATTAAGTAAACACTGTAATAAACTCAGCCAGTTCAAAATTTCAAAATAAGATTGCTGATTTTCAAAAACAGACCATTAATAGTTCATAACCTTGATTGACTATTTAAATCATCAAGAATTACAAATGACTGTCCATATAAGTCTTGTACTGCATTTTCTAATTTGCTTATTCACAACTCATGGAAAGATGGTGGAGCCCCAGTAGGTAGAAATCTGACTTGGCTCCGTGACGCTCTTACAGTCATATGAGACTGGGACCTACTGCTTAAAGTGGATTACGAACCACTACAAACATCCATGGCATCGCCGGGACTCGAATCTGAAGCCTGTGACACCTAGCGGCAGAGCTCAGCCGCTCGGCCATCAGGCCTCATATGTAATGAATATAAATAAAACAATTCAATGAAAATTTTTACCTCACCTTGCAACGTATTCATCCTTGCCTTTTGGCAGCAATAATATTTATCAAGTTTTAATAATTTTTAGGTGCATACAGAGAAAAATGCGATAATTAGATATTTAGCGGGTAATGATTTATCAGATATGTAATTACTAATAATCTAGATTCGAACTGGAATGTCCAAAGCATAACCTCTATTTTTAGTCCCAGTCATATGAGACTTGGACCTACTGCTTAAAGTGGATTACGAACCACTACAAACATCCATGGCATCGCCGGGACTCGAACCCGAAGCATGTGGCATCGAGTGCCGGAGCACTAGACACTCGGCCATTCTGGCCGAAGCTTCTGTTTCTATGGCGAAGAAGGCCGCAATAAAATTCCTTCCATTAACTTGATGAAGATGGGAGAGGGTGCCATCTCTAACAGTGTTTGTACAAAGTTGCGGAGGACAAAGCAGTTGTAACGTACTTATGTCGTTTGCACGCACTTATTCCTCAAATGACTACTTCCAGGCTTCTGTAGATTATATTTACATTGTTATTTACAATAATTAGCATGGAGTCTCGAGGCTAATTCATATCAACTGACCTATGCGTCAAGTGACATTCTTTTTAAATTTTCTCAACTTAACTCAGTTGACCTATGCGTCAATCTTTGTTATGTTCTCAGCAAAATTATTTTGTTCTTTATGAATATTAAGTAAATGGCAATCCATAATTTAACAATTAAAAAACACGATTTTATGGTTAAAATTTAGTTTTTATATTAATAAATAAAAAAATTAAAAATTAATGAAAAATTATTTTTGAAGCCGGTGCAGAATTTTTTTAGGCTACTCATCATATAAGAAAAAAAGGAATTTAAGTGAAAAAAGCGCGGATCTCTAAGTATTACAGTTTAAAGTTATAATGAAAACACACACATTTCTTATTTGGCATGGCAAATAGAAAATTTTGATGGATGTAAAGCCAAAAATTTGTTTGATATATTTTTGCATTGGCTTTTTAGCTAAATCTTTTTTCTTTTTCAAAACACAGATCACTTTATGAAACGTATTTTTTTGTGTAAGCATTGTATTGCGCCATAAAACCAAGCGAAAGATGCGCAAATTATCACAGAGATAATAAATTATAGTTTAAAAAAAACTAAAAAACATGCTTTTAGAGTTAATCAAACGAAAAAATAAAAAATAATTGCTAACATAAGAATAAAATGACTGACGAGAGAATGAATGTCACTGTTCTAAAAGCATGGGGTACTCGATATCAATCGTTATAATTTTTCACTAGTTTCATTCCGAAATACAGAGTTAGTTTAAAAATGCCATACAAAGCCCCCCACGCTTTTTAGAACAGTGACATTAATTCTCTCGTCAGTAATTTTATTCTTATGTTAGCAATTATTTTTTACTTTTTTTGTTTGATTAACTCTAAAAGCATGTTTTTTAATTATAATGTTTAAATGAGGTCTCGGTACAGAGGACTTAAACTATAGTTCTTACAATAATTTAATTGTGAGTAAAACAAAGGTTAAATGCGAATATGTCGAGCCAGCCATAATTCGAACAGGGAATCTCCTGAGCCGTAGTCAGGCGCGTTATCCGTTGTGCCACTGTCCCACGTAGGATTGAATGTCTTGGGTACTTTCATTCTACATGGGTTAAATTGCTCTTCATAAGTTTAAATAAAATCACTAATCCTGGCAATCCTAATCATGATGAGATAATAAAATATTATCAAAATATTTTAGTGTCGTCGGTCCTTAAGTCTACAACGTCTAAATTAAATCTGATCGCTTAAAGTAGGGCAAAATCGAGCCCAAAGTGTCAGTTACAAACAAGCATACAGGTGAAACTAAAAAAGCATATTCAAAATGACAGTTTCACTAAACAGTGCAGAAACTCTTCTACTTTATAGGAATCGCATATAATTCATAGAATGATGGAGGAGTTTCAAGAGAATTCCCTTCTTTTTTCGGAATCGGCTTATAACTATCTCATGCTCTTCGTGACATTTCTAGTAAATTCGAGAAATATCGAAAATTAACATATAATAGCCATCAATTAAAGTAAAGCATTCATGCTAAAAGCAGGTAAATAATGGATTTTTCTAATTCAAATATTCTGATATTTAAAAATAAAGTTATAGATGATTTTGTCTTTATTCTTATACCCTGATACTAGACAAATCGTTAAAAATATGTTATTTCTATAGAAAACACAACAGTTGCTCTTCATGAATTTTAGCGATTCTTTTTGAGTAAGAGATTATTGTACTTTTTAAACTTTAATTTAATCCCTTTTTGTTGTTGTTTTTTCAAAAAAAAAAAAAGAAGGGGGATCAAAATTTTAAGAAAATGGTCTAATAAAAGGCCTTATTGTAAAATGAAACTTTTGTACTTTTCTAAAATATAAAATTAGAAAAAAATATGCTTTTGGATACAATTAGAGCATTCCGATGAAATAAAAATAAATGACACGAGGATGTTATTTTATGGATTTAATAAAATAATATTTTTTTTTTCCAATGCAGCTGGAAAACACTTAGACAACTGTCTTGGATGCCTTAAGGCAAGGGCTGCACAGACGTTACTCACTTTGCATTACCCAGGAGGCGCGTGTAACTTGAAGATAAGCCACGGAAGCGGTGTAACAATGGCCCCGCAACGCCCTACGATCATATTAGATAGAGACCTACGGTTTAAAGGGGATTCCAAACCACTACAAACATCCATGCCACCGCCGGGACTCGAACCCAAAATCTGTGGTACCGAGCGCCAGAGCGCTAGCCACTCGGAAATTCAGGTCCTATAATAATAATAATAATAATAATAATAATAATAATAATAATAATAATAATAATAATAATAATAATAATAATAATAATAATAATAATAATAATAATAATAATAATAATGTGTTGGTCGAGTGACTAGAGCTCTAGCGCACGTTGCCATAAGTTTCGGGTTCGAGTCCCACCGGTGCCATGGATGTTTGTAGTGGTTTGGAATCCCTTTTAAGCTCTAGGTCCCAATCTAATATAACTGTAGAGCATTGGGTGGTGTAGGGCTGACAACTCTATCCCGTAAGGAGAAAGCATTTCTTTGTCTCGAAATCTGCCTGTAGGCCTTGTCCCACCATGGGGCTGTTGCGCCGAACTGAATTAAACCGAAGATTTAAATTACTCTCATGATTAATATTTATGTAAGCGAAAGGTTTTCAAACATAGTTAATTTTAAAAAAAAGTTAGAAAAATATCTTTAAACTCAAGTGATTATCTCGTTACATTGTTGTTTTCTCCCAATTTGAGAAAGATTGTAATCTATAAAAACAACATTTATGTGTTTCAAATAATTTTGCCATTTAGTTGATAAGACGTTTTTTTCCAGAGAATGAGTGTTTATATCTTAAAAAACTGGAATCTTGTGAAACTGACTAGCTTAAAAATTGGAACACCATGAGAAAAATTTTTCTAGAGATTCATAATATTTTTTTATCATTAATCGAAAATCAAAAAATGAAGCAAAATAAATGTAGTTCTTTTTCAATTCCTTCTATTAGCTCACACTCTCCCTATATATATCTTGTTCAAATTTTCAATCGTTCATAAAATGCTTTTTATTCATCCACTCAAGTTCAAGTACATTTTTTTGAACTTGTAGTGGATGACACTGGATGTTAATGCAGTTTTTTTCAAATATTAATTCATTCATTAAATTTAATTAATTAACTTCAGTTTTTGTTTAGATTTAAGTTGCATGTATCTACCAATAGACGGCGCCAGATAAACTTAAAAAGATGAATGAAAATTATTTTTAAAGGACTTTCTGCAATAGAGTGAAAAAAAATAGGAATTGACTTAACATTTTTTTTTTTTTTTTTATATTACTTGTTTTAATTAAATAAAACTGTCGTTATTACAGTCAAATTTCGATATACCAGAATTTATAAAATAATTCTCTTTGTGTCCCTATTAGAATCCCCACTTGGATTTAATACCTTTAAATTATTATTTAATATTTCCTTTTTATTTATTTTATCTTGCTTTTTTAATATTTCGGACTTAACATCATCACTTATTGTTTGTTTCCATTAATTTTGTTTGTTTATTTACTTTCGATTTTACGAATGTAATGCATGTTTATTCGTTTGTTTTATAGGACAAAATTTTATTTTTATACTATATGAATTTTATTATAAATGTGATTCTTCTGACTACGCAAAAAATGAAATGATCGCTGAGGTTTATGAAATGTTGAATATTTTTTTTTTCTGAAATTAATTTAATTCTGATTTTGAACTCGTCATTATTATTTTTCTGTTCAAAACTTTTCCATAATAAAATATATCAAGTTATTTAATGCATCCGAAGAACACCTGTTCGCCTCTTCTGAGATAAATTAAGTTCTAAGTATTAATAATTTACAAGTACTTATATAATTTTAGATGATTAATACTCCTTAATTTGTTAGCAACTCGTGTTTGTTAAAAACGGTAAGCTGTACGACGCATTTTTATGCGGAATCTAGCAAACGATAATTGATAGAATTTTATTATTATGACATCTCAACTTGATTTTTCTAAAAAAAATAATCTGCTATGGTGAAAAAAAAATTCGTTTGCTATTAATCTTTAACTTCAAACAAATATTTACTGTCATGAATTAAGAAACTTAACAAAAACCAAACTAAATTGTTGTCGTTAATGGGTAAATAATAAACCTAATTTTCTTTTCATGCTTCTAATTATTTTTGACACCCGTCACTCAGGAAGAAGGAAAGATAATTCGAAGGTCATATTAAAAACACATAAAAGCTTAAATGTAATTGTCTTCAGTGCATTCACTTGTTCATCGAACAATGAAAAAAAAAAAAAGGGAAAGTGTTACGAAAACGAATTCGTCATCGTCTTGTTGGAATTTCAACTGTAAACAAATGGTAAGAATTAAGAATATTCTTAAAGGAACACTTTTACGAATGTAAGATTGCATATTCATGATTAATACTAAAAATATTTAAGCACGGATTAATCGTTCGAGGAAAATGTGTAATGTTTTATGCATGTAGGAAGGATATTAAAATTTTTCCAAGGTCTTAATAAAAAGAAAATCTTTGAATAAACAAATGTCCAACTGAGTAGAAAATTATTATAATTTTGTTATCAGTGGTAAAAACAAAACAAACATTGAATGTTTAATCCTTATTTTGCAGAGTTATGTCAACTAATTGTAATTGTTTTTTGCAGGTTTCGTAACATTAATAATTCAATGCACGTATTTTTAGACACATCAACACATTGTACAAATTAATGCTGTAACACGAAATAATGAATAATAATTCATCCATATTATATATAGATATATATCCATTTTTGCATATGATTATCACAACAATTAAACAAATAATAAAACCTCACTAAATTAATGTAATATTGCGCATCAAATACTTTATTTGCTTTCATTTTATTATATACCAAGAAATGAAATAAAAATATATTAGATGATTTTCGAATGGTTTTGTGTGTGTTTTATATAGTGTATGGAAGCACTTAAATTTCAAGGGATACAAATAAAACATACCATATACCTTGACATTAACACTTAACGAATTGCCCGAGTATGTTCGTATCAAATGATTGTATTTTTGGGGTACACCACGAGTCAACTTATGTGAAAATAAATTTTAAATTCTGGACAAAAACGAAAATTTTGAGCTAACTTTGTATTATTCTAAGCCAAGGGTCTCCAAACATTTCAGCCTTAGGGCCATACTGTTTAATCCAGTAAGTGCCAAGGGCCAAAACTGTTTTAATTTTTCTGCCATTATCTATAATTTCTAGACCAGTCGCCGAGTACACACTCTGAGAGAGCAGGTTTATGTTTGATTCAGGATATATACATTCCAAACATCGATATACATATATATGCAATACTCTCTACTCCAACATAACTACAGAGGGTAAACGCGGGATGTTCACTAGTTTATAATGTTAGTGGGATTCCTTTCAATTATTTGTTAGTTGTTATACTTAAGTTAAAGTTTCTGCGTATTATGCTTGTCATTAAGCTTTACCTAGCAAGTAAATAAAACCGAGTTTGTCATTCTGTGTTTACAAAAAACTAAAAGCTATTCGCCGTCTCGGGCCGGATTGATGACACTGGCGGGCCGGATTTGGCAAGCGGCCGTAGTTTGGAGACCCCTGTTCTAAGCCAAACATGAGTTCATTCATTAATATCGTACTTCTGGCAACAGTCATTTTATTACGATTTCTTGTTGTTTTGCAGAAATTCGATACGTTCTTTTGTACCCAAAAGGTTATTGCTTGTAACTGCTTGAATTTACATTTTCTTTTCTTTTTTTCTCTCAAAATGAGTTGAAAGTGAAGACATTTTCAGTGATAATTGCAGCGATGTGTCGTAGGATGATCGCCAAAATTTTGGCGATGAATCGAATAATTATAATTCTGATTCTAATCTCCATTTCGAATGGCTCAATTTACATTTGGATGTCTGCAATAACAATAAATAAGATAAAAACTTATTATAAAAATTCATAACTTGGTATCATATTCTGAAATAAGCTGATCCGTTTATGGGAGGATTTACGTGTAAAATAGAGAATAAGTAAATAAAAAAAAAGTTATTTGAAATCCTCTTTTCAAACACTACAAACTGCTTGTGTAATAATGCTGTAGTTATAAAACAAGTATACTGAATATTTTTTAAGTATACGACCTGTCCTTTACAAAAGAAATTAGTTGCATATTATCTTTAAAAAAATTAAATATTCATGATATTAAGTACAAGTCGTAGTTGCCTATTGGGTACCGCTCTGGGTTTTGGAACTCATAGACACAAAATTCCGTCTATGCCCAGAATAGGCATGGCAAATGTGTAGGTCGGAAAATCATTCCAAAAAAGATAAGACCACATTGAAAACCCAGATTTTGTTGGAACTTCTACAGAATCTCGTATAATCAATCAGTCAGATTTCAATGATGTAGTTCGTGATCTATATTTGTCACAGAACTAGATCATTAAGATTTGTCACAGAACTAGATCTACAAATGAAAGTTTGAGGGTGCCAAATCAGAAGAATGGGGGGGGGCGAGCAAATCGTACCCCAAATCCCAAAGTTTTCCTATCGCCCTTGTGCACAGGTACGTTGTTATGAATAGTCTACTCATGGGTGAAGGGAAAGGTGGCAGCTTCTGGTGTGATGCAGCACCCGTAGGTAGAAGTCTGAATTGGCTCCGTGTCCTTGAAGAAGGAAGGTAATACTTTCCGGGCGGACTTTTAAGGGCGAACTACCCCGCATTTGCGTATCGTATGTGAGAAACACTGGAAAACTCCCACCAGATAGTCCGATTCACGAGACAAGAGGCTGAACATCACAAGAGCCGTCGAGTCACCTCGTTTTTTGAAACAGTGTCTACAACAAATCCTCCAGCGGATTGAATTTCATCCCTAATGTTTACCAGCGGCGAACATTACCATTGAGTCACCAGTCGGGCACTATGATCTTTACTAATGGAATTAGAAACATTTCTGAAGTAAATTCAATGATATTTGTTATCTATAAAAATAGTATTTTTCATATCAAAATTATTTTTTACACTTAACTTACTCACTTAAAAGGTATTCTTGTATTCTAAATTTTCTCCCTAAAAATACATATATCCTATAAATATAACAGTACCAAATCAACAAGCACCAAAGTGTTAAAGAATAGTTCAGCACCAGCAAAAGAAAATTGTACATTTTCAGCACAAATATGCTTTATTTGTAATACGATAAATTTCATTTGTTCTTAAAAATAAAATAGCTTCTATAAGATATTTCATTGTGAATCCAAGATATCCTTTTATTAGCCTCAGTGCTGAGAAAAGTCTCTCAACGCTTACTTTGTTTGCTGGTAAAGCAATAACTGTATTTATCAGTTATTTTATTATCGTAGGGTGCAATTGAATTGCCGCCTCCCTATTTAATTTTAATATCTGAAATTAAGAAAAAAATATAAATAATTTTTATAAAATAGTCTAGAATCGGATTTTTAAGCCGACTGCCGACTCCTCCACAAGTGCTCGATTTTTGACTCCGAATCCCCACCTCTAATGGAAATTGAAAACAAATATAGAAATTTTTTTTTTTTTTTTTACTCTATGGTAATTTTAAGCCTGATAAATATTAATTAACTACCTTCTAATTAGGTTTTTATCTATTTTTAAAAACATTTCGGATTTTCTGGGTTCTCTTTTTTTGCCATTTTATGTTTATTTATACATTTTTTTTCTTCGTGTTTCATATTTTATGCTTTTTTATACTTATTATGTGTTTATGTTATTTTGTCCTCTCACCTGTGTTAGAGGATACAAGTATAAATTCGTAACAAATGAAAGAGAGCACAATATAATATTTTTCTAATATTTGAAAGATTACTGTTCCTATTGAACAAGCAACGGAATATATCTCACGAGCTACTGTATCATACAAATCAGATCTTTCTTTATTATGAATTTATTGCTTCAATATACCATTGCTACTAGAAAATGCAGCAGTGTGTGCCTAATCCTCAGTGTCCTGCAGTGCGATCCTGATCTACTCATGGATGGGGGAGGGGGGCAGCTTCTGTTGTGATGGAGCACCCTTAGCTAGAAGTCTGACTTGGCTTCTGGACGCTCTTACAGTCATATGAGACTGGGACCTACGGCCTTAAGTGGATTCCGAATCACTACAAACATCCATGGCACCGCTGGGACTCGAACTCCGTGGCACCGAGTGCCAGAGTGCTGGACACTCGGCCATTCAAGCTCAGATACAGCAGTTATCTTTGATACGCAAGATATTTGGCCCTTTTCTTTTAAATGAAAGAATTAAAAAGCAGACAGAAAAAAAGGAGCCCTTTCACATTGTAATATCCATTACATAATTTAATATTTAAAAAAATCGTGATTCATTTAACAACATTGAGTTTACAAATTGTTTTTCGACTTTTTTATTTATTTAACCCTTATCAAATCACGAGAGAGTAATAAAAAAAACTACTTTTTAATAACATTGATAGAATTTTCTTTTTACATACCAGCACACGAAAAGACAATTTTTAAACATGCGTTTTTATGTTTCTTATTACCAAAACATCTATATGACCGTCAAGCAATAAAATACCTATCTAATAATTAAATGTTATGTTTTTAATTTATCTAAATTAGTTCCATTTAACCCTGTATCAAAATAAAAAAATTGCAATAATTTTTAAGTAAAATACATATATATATGCCATGAGGCGAATTGTACAAAAAGCATACGGCCCGTGCGCTATACTCTTACAGAAAAGAGAATTCTATAGGTTATCACATACCCATTCCAATAAAACTGATTTTGAAATCGGAAAAAAAGTGACCTTGAAATCAGTTACTAAAGTTTTCATACGCCTCTGAGGAAAAAAAGAGGTGGCAGAAAGTGAATGTGGTCTTGGGTATGACATACGCACAGCGTGTTCTCTCTCAGTAAACATATTCTATGTCAATATTCGGCAGCTAAAGGAAGGTGCTTTTTTCGACATCGAGTAATTTCACATAAGTCCGAAGGCTGTTTCCCGCGTCTTTCGTCTATCGTTATAGGATATGCTTGAGGTCATGCTCTCCCCACCTAATAGTTATCTGCCCTTGGCGATCGCCAAGGTTGCGAAAATCCTTCCGATCGGAAGGATGAGTCAGGCTCCAATAGTGATGAAGGTCGCGAGAGCTGCTACAAACAAGGTATTGCATTTGCTGAAAAACAAAACAAAAACAGTTTAATACATTAACAGATTATCCCGAGTATTATGTATCTCGAGTTAATTCGTGGGAAATTTAATTTTTAATTCTGGATTCGTCTTTTGGGCTGCCTTGCCCTGTTCTGAAACAAGCATGAGTTCATTGGATGTCTTGCGTCTGTGAACAGACATTCTACCTGCATTGCATGCCTAGTTGTTGTGTCTAATCCTCAGTGTCAGTGTCCTGCAGGACGGACATCCCATCAGTAATCTACTGTTGGATGGAGGGAATGGGTGCAGCTTCTGTTGTGATGGAGCACCCGTAGGTAAAAGTTTGACTGGACTCCGTGTCGCTGAAGAATAAGGGCAGTGCCTTCCTGGAGTACAACTACGCATTTGCGTATCGTATAGGAAAAAGCTCCCATCAGGCAGTCCGACTTACAAGGCAAGATGCTGACCAAGTCGCCAGCGGATTGAACCTAAGCTCTCATGCTCACCAGCGGCGCACGTTGCCACTGAGCACGGGTCGGTCACAAACTTCTGTGTTTTCATTTAATAAAGTGCTTTAGTGATGATGTTAACTAATGAATGATGGTGAATAATGCGAAAATTAAGGAAATTCCGTTAACTCACAACACGCCTGCGTTGTTGTTCGCATATTTTTCCAAATATTTAATTCCTCCGCTGCAGCTAATGCGCATTTTGGATATTTGGATTTCGATTTTTCTGATTTGTATATGTATGTTTTGGTGTGACGGTAATTATAATTAAATTAATTTTGTCTTAAAAATTCTTTCAAAATTGTATTAAAATGCATTTGCCAAAAATGTTAAGAATCCTGAATTGAGTTTTTAACTTGCAAATGACTACGAAAAAAAGAAAAAGAAGAACAAAACAGAAAAAGAAACACTGCTGAAGTATATATATATATATATATATATATATATATATATATATATATATATATATATATATATATATATATATATATAGTGTTCAACAGTGTTTCTTATATATATATATATATTTATTTATTTATTTATTTTTATAGATCGTCCCCTTTTTAGAATATTTAATATTAAACAAGTTCATGTTACTTCGGAAAACATCTAAATGTTAATTTGGAAAATAAATGTCCTTGGCGATTTCGCAAATGAAAATACGTGGCAGCGCATAATGAATATTAAATATTATAATCTTATATAATAAACACTCATCTTCACTTGCAATTTTCTTTCTCCGTTTAGTGTATTTCTCTAATTTATATATTTATCATCACTTCATATCAAATGACTACTCAAAAAGTAATCTATAAAAAAAAAAAGGAGGATTTTTCTAGCAATTACTTTTATATAGTCATTTTTCACGCATTTTTCTGTCACGAGATAAAAGCCACATTTCCAGATAACTCATGATTTTTATGTCAATATGTATCAATATTTATGTATTAATATTTTATGTATCTTATACAATCTTCATTCAAGCAATTTCAGTCTGTAGAATCTGAAACTCTGAAATAAATTCTATTTTATAGAAATTTATGTATCTTTAGATCAGCTTCATCAAAGTAAGATAAGAGGCCTGAATGGCCGATTGCCTACCTCTCTGGAGCTCTGTACCACAGGATTCGGGTTCGAGTCCCGGCGATGCCATGTATGTTTGTAGTGGTTCGAATTCACTACAAACATTAAGGCATAGGTCTCGGTCTCATATGACTGAGGAGCAAGAGTGGCCAACCCAAACGATCTTAAGGGCCACTTTGGAAATGTATCCTAACTCCGCGGACCGAGTATAAAATTATATATCTCCATTTTAAATTTAGACCCATTATAGACATTTTTATATTCATATTACAACCTGTAATATTAGATGTTCCAATATGCGTGCGCATCAAGAGTGCGCAGAATATAATTATTCTGTGAACTCGTAAATTAAACAGACAATATCTGTCCTATATTCGCAAGAATATTATTTTAAAATCAAAGTTCATCTTTTCTCATAATTTTGACAGTTAATTTTTGAATATTTGGATGCATAAATCATGTATTTTTTAATACATTGCTTTTCACTACTTTGACCATTTTAAAATAAATATATTTTGTAAAAGTGTGATAAATCTCACGGGCAGGAAAATGTTCAAGGCGGGCCGCGGGTTGGCCTGCCATGCTGTAGAGCATCACGAAGTCAAGTCTTCCTACGGGTGTTCCATCACAACAAAAGCTGCCCCCTGTCCCTTGAACCGTGAGCCCATGCGGGTTCGTGGGCTTGGTGTATTTGTTTACCAAGTGGGATAAGAAACAACAACAAAAGTAAGATAAAAAAAAAAATCAGATAAAACACAAAAATTGGTTCAAGATCCAAAGTGCGTGATAGCTACAGCAACGAAACTGTATATTACAAAACACATAGATAGATAGATAAAGGAATCAGACAAAAATAATAATAATAATAATAAAACTTTTACAAATAGAGAGTAAATAAAATCAAGTCTCCAAAAAGGAATCAACAAAATCCGTAAATAAATGTTATAATATCTTTAGCGCACAAGTCAAAACAAAACAAAATAAAATGGAGAAGGAACTTATTAGCAGAACTATATGAATGCATAACAAAGCCATAAACTGACATTAGCAACACATAAATTTTCCTATTTCTCCTAGTCAGTACCATAAAATAAAATGAGAGAGAGATACAGAGCTCGAAAACAATTGGGAACAATTAATTCACGATACAAAGTGAGCATTAACTGCAACCACGAAACTGAATATCATTAAGGACAAATTCTGTTCCTCCATGCAATTGTAATAAGTCATTAGATGTGTAGATGTCATATAATAGACAGGAAATGCCATGTATTATAATTGCCTGAAGGCACGCATTCCTATATAAAGATATTATACTATAAATGTATTTCTACAGGATTTTTGTGGGATAGCCTGCATGACTAGTTTCTCTCACTTTTGGGCTTTATTGATTAACGTCTGCAATTTTTGTCTTTTATTTAATGTATGTACGTATACAGCATGATTCAACTATTATGGAGAAAACTTCGAGAGGTGGGACAGTTTAATAAAGCATACCTTTTTTTTTTTTTTTTTCAGTTCCTTCTATTAGCTCACACTCTCCCTATATATATCTTGCCCAAATTTTCAAGCGTTAGCAAAACACTTTTTATTCATCCACTCAAGTTCAAATATATTTTTTTTAAACTTGTAGTGGATGACACTTGATGTTAATACAGCCTTTTCAAATAGTTTTTTTTTATTTCCAATGGCAGATTATGAACAGTTACAACAAAAAAAGAACAACGAAAAAAAACAAACATACAACATACAACAACAACAAAATAATACAACAAATACAACAAAACCTTCTGAAACAGAGTTCATTAATCTAACAATAATGCCAAGTTGCAGATCTTTTAGCCACTAAAAAGTGTTACCAGGTGCACCACGGGGAGGTAGATCTTCTGCGCACCCTTTTCAAATAGTAATTCAGTATTTAAATTTAGTTAATTAATTTTAGTTTTTTTTTTAGATATAAGTTGCATATATCTGCCAATAGAGGGCGCCAGATAAACTTAAAAAAAAAATGAATGATAATTATTTATAAAGGATTTTCTGCAATATAGTGAAAAAAAAAAAGTAGGAATTGACTTAAAATTTTTTTTTTTTTTTAATATTACCTGTTTATAGTAATGACACTTTTTCTGACAACGAATCAGAATGGCGAATTCAGGGATAGACACCGCCTCTGTAACTCTGACTCTCTTCTCCCCTACCTCTTCTACCAAATCTTAAGAGTTTTTAGAGTTTCGGCTGGATTTTTTAATCCAGCCTTCTTAATTCTCTCCCATTGTGCAAAGGACTAAAATTTAATTACTCAATTTTTCTTTTAATTACTTTTTCATCGTATTTAATCTCCTGAGCTATGGCTCCTCCTCAATTACATCAAGCTTTCTATTTTAAATTTAATCTCTCTTTTATGTTTAACCCTTTTGGTGGAAATTTTATTTAACATTAATTATGTAACAGGAACCTTTTTCCCCAGGTACTTCAAAACAAAGCAACATTTGCTTTTGTAGGGTCGGAAGTGACGCGTTGAGGCACGTATACAAAAAATGAAGCATGAAAGGAAAAACATTGTTTATTGACAACTTCATTATAAAGTGCATCTTTGATTCAGTATTTATAATAAATACTCACACCTGCGATCACCAACCTGTGATACATACCTGGTAGCGTTGAAGGAGTGATTTTCTAACAGTTCCAGAGATGCCAGGCATTTCGCGAACTCTTGCAGCCGCAATGAATAGTCGAGCAACGAGGCCCTCAATTGAGTCAGCTGGAGTCTCGTAAATAAAAGCATAATTGCAAATACATAGTAAGAGTGCGCATCGGGATGACTAGCCAGAGGGCAGAATGATGGCCAATTGACTAGAACTCTGGCCTTTGGTACCACTGGCTTCAGGTTCTAATCCTATTGTGGCATGGATGTTTGTTGGTGGTTCGTAATCCCCTTTAAACTGTAGGTCCCGGTCTAATTAGCCTAAACTGTGCATAAAATGACCGTAGAGCGACAAACGAAACCAAAGCCAGCCAGAGGACATCAAACTCGTCACGTGACGGGTATCAGCTGGGGAATTGTGGAGAAATTGGTTTGAAAATATGTTCGTTTGTAAATGCGTCACTTCCGACCCTACATTCCTCTACAAAAAATGTTTCAGTAAGCTATAACATCCCTCAAATTTTGACCGTTGAATCACCTTATATATTCATGAATTTTTTAAAGCATCTCAAAATTTTTCGACCACCGTACGTCATGACACGTTGAATTTTTAACCCCATTTTCTCTGTCTCTCAGGAAGAAGACATGAGCCCCTACCTGACGGTGATGCCGTCACGCTATGCCGTGGTCGAGTAGTTCAAAATAGTCGCTGAATCACAACGGCCTCTATTATGTGAATTGGCCAAGGAAACTAATAATTTTTGCTTAAACATAGCGATAAGCAAGTGCATTCTTTAAATTATATTTATTTTCTTTCCAAATTCAATTGTTAACTTCAGATATTTTGATTAAAAAAAATCTATAAGTAAAAATGCATAAATTTTAATATACAGTTATATATGCATATTGCAGTACTTTGAAAATACCAGAATTATTAAAGCAAAATGAATGTTATATAATACTATAATTTTTTTTATTGAATAATATGAATAATAATGTGTAATTACGTGTAAAAAGTAGAACATTAAAAATAGAGAGAATAAGCCAATATTTAAAAGGCATGCAACAATTTTTTTTTCTAATGCAGCTGGCAAATAGACCGGAATCTTTTTATGCCATAAGAGCTGCACCGACGTTACTCACTTCGCGCTACCCAGGGGACGTGTGTAACTTGAAGATAAGCCACGGACGCTGGGTAACAATGCCCCCGCTACGCTCCTATTAGGACTGGGACCTACGGCTTAAAGTGGATTCCGAACCACTACAAACACCCATGGCAATGCCGGGATTTGAACTCGACACCTGTGGTAACGAGCGCCAGAGCGGTATCCACTCGACCATCAGGCCCCGACAATAATGAACTAAAAAAACTGCATAAAACAATTAATGAAGTAAAAGGTGAAAAATTGTTTATCATATAGTATAACAGAAACAAGAAATTAAATAGTTTTCTTTACAAAATTCATCTAGAATTTCATATAAAAAGAAATGGCAGAAAATAGTTTTTATTTAATTAAAAAATAATTAGAATATGCTCGTAATTTTTTTAGCTAGGCACCCGGCTAAAGAATGTTAACTCAAGAGGGCCAAATTGCAAAAATAGAGGCCATTGGTATTTGGCGACTTTTGTGGCGCCAACTAAGCGATAAGTCGTCAAATGTAGTAACCCAATTCTTGTACAGTTTGCTATTCACTTCACTCACAATCGCAACTCTTTCCGTGGAGCACTACAGAGAAAAGAATTTTGGACGCCAAATTCCAGCCGTCTTTATTCCAGGAATTAGCCTAAAGAGAATATATATATAATAGCAGATGGATTTCAACATGATTTCGCACGCAATTGTTTTCGTGCATTTCAAATTGTTATGATAGAAACCGTAATATGCATCTGGACATTTACTCAATAAAAATTAAAGCTTTTGACGTGCATCTTTATTTCTTTGGTATTAAAGTTTAGGTACCCAAACTGATATCGGAAAGTTTTTAAATCATCCGAATGCAGGTAATTCAATGCTCTTATGACTGGCCAATCTTCGGAAATAATTCTACAAAAATTTAAAACACATTAATTTCATTGGTAAATGAAAATGTAATAAGCAATTGTTTGTATATTAAGAAAAAAAATAAACTCATATTTTCATTAATAAAATTGGAGAAGGATTTTGAAAAAGGTTCATTATTTAATTCTCTATTTCCATTAATTTGTATAAGTTATTTCTCTTTTTTTTTTTTTTTTTTTTTCATATCATTATTTATTTAATGTATTTTAAATAAAAGCCTTATTTTACAAACAAACAAAAAAAAAATTCTTTTAGTTTTTTTTTTATTTCAATTATTATATTGACTTCCAAAATCAAACATTCTTAAAATTAATTCTCCATGTATTTTAATAATGGCTTCCATATTATGATTCTTGGAACCCTTCGCATAAAAGAGAATTCTAAAGTGAAAGCTTTGCAGACGAATTTTTTTTTTTTTTTCTGATCTTCCATTTAATTTAGTCTTACCAATAAAAGGAAATCTTGTCTAGTTGGATTCCCCCCTCTAAAGCGGAAAATTTCATCACCCTCAAAATTCGAATACAGCATACATTTTCAAAAACCTTTGTTTGAATCAAAAGTGTTGTTTATTCTTCGTTCTATTGATTTTTTCTTTAATTAAATGTCGTAATAACTTCGATGCTTGATATAGTTTATTTTATATCAATAGCAATGAAAAGTAATGCCTTTTTAATTTTTTTAATGAAGCTGTAAATAATTAACAATTACTGAATTTCTTATTTACAATTCAAAAGTAATGATATATTTAATTGTAAATGAATTGTAAAACGTAATGATTGTAAGGGTAGAATTGTAAAAGCAAGATTTGCAAGATTGACCTGAATTTCTTAACAAAACATGTATTATCAGAAACAACTCGCTAAGTTATTAAGAAGTAATTTTTACTTAACCCGTAAATTGATAGCAGACAAATAATTAAAAAATCATACTCGAATAAATATGATGAGCCGCGTGTTCCCCTTGCCGACCGATGGGCAATAAAAGACTATTACGGGTAGTTGCCCCGTATTAGGATCTCATATGGGAGAAACCTAGAAAACTCGTATCAATCTGGCAACTAGATTGTTGATAGAAGATGCTGATATACAATTGTCATTGTAACCCTTTGTTTCTGAAAGCAGTAACCACAACGATCGTCGCCAGAGATTTCGAACCAGAGTCCCCTCTACTCATTAGCTAAACGTATTACACCTAGCCCACGAGTTTGGTATAAAAGCAGCATTTTTAATGTTTGTAGATTATAAATAAGGAATTGTGCACTAATCAGTGAGCAATTAAAAATAATTTTGATATTCCCAATAACTAAGTCTGTACTAATCAAAGCTTTTTATGCATAATCTTTTGCTGCTTCTCCAAGTAAGTTAAGGTAGTGTATTTTTGTTGTCTAGTCCACCCTCTAAGGTGTAGCGCTCTACAGTTGTGTTTCAGAAAACAGATACAAACGAAGTACAACTGAAAGCTCACGTGTTTTACGACAGATAAAAACATGGCATATCGGTAAGATTTTCCATTGAATTTGGAGATGGAGAAAACCCCTTGGATTCCCTTCTTTGAAAATGTTCGTTTCTAATTATGGTAGCACCAAATGGGTGCAGTATAATAGCATTCCATTATACCCTGGATAACACTGAATTTGCTAGATATCCGCCGTTATACAAGAGAGTGACTTAAGATCAAAGTTCCTCGCACTTGAAAACTACAAATTTACTTTTTGCGAATTTTGCAGCACGTTTCGAACTTTACACCGAATACAGTGTAAAAATAAATACGAGAACTTCTAAAAAGAAAGATTACATTATAATTTGGTGAAGATTTTTTTCTTTTCTTTTGATAAAAATGATACACAAAGCTGAGATAATAAATTCGGCTAGTTACTATCAACATACGAGACGGTTACCTAAGAAATGTTTTCAATCTTATCTTTTTTTTTTTTTTTCCCTCTCGGGTGAATAGCATATCTTGTTATATAGATTTATCGCAATCTTAAAACTAAACTCACTGAAGAAAAAAAAAATTTTTTTTTAATTTTTATTAAAATAGATTTCCCAATTTATTTGGTGGAATATCCTTAACATGAATTTTAAATTAACTTCTTATTATTAGTCCACTTTGAGGCCCAATGGTGGCGTACGCAGCCAGCATGCAAGAGATCTATGGGTGGAATCCATTGACATCCTTCCATTGCAGTCACTATTTTCAGAGACGATGGCGATTGAGATAAATGAGTCTTGCATCGATAGTGCCTGGTAGAAGATTTTCTCCCATACAACACGGCGACCGGATTATCAATTGGCTAGCGTTCTGGCCTTTGGTATCACAGGCTCCAGGATGATATCCTGGAGGTGCCATGAGTATTTATTATATTATCAATTATTTATTAGTAGTTCAGAATCCACTTTAAACTGTAGGTCCCGGTCTGTTTAGCCCTCGTGTGCACAAGATGACCGTAAAGCGACAAATCAACCCGAAAATACGGGGTAATTATATGTTCATGGCATACATAAATAAACCTACCGTTGAACTTCCTCCCCCAAAAAAATTATCATTCATCAAAATATTTTATTAAACAAAATAACTTATTTATGTCCTTTTTGTCTTTTATAATAAAAAAAAAAATTGTATAAATGAATTTGAAACGTTAACACTTTTCCTCCGATATTCGAAAGCGAAATAATAAGATTCGGATCGTTGAGTTATCATTATGCATCTTTCCTGCCATTAAATTGTTGTTCGTATCCAGTTTCATCCGTGTTTCCTTCCTTCTGACGCATAATCATATCCAAGGTCTCCACCTGCTTAGAGTTTTGTCCTTTTCATCTGCTGGTCTTTTTTTTTCCTCGTAACGGATGCGCCATCACTTTTTCGTGGTGTATTCGGTGCTACGCGGAAAAACTTGTAAAGCTGCAATTCCGAGAAAAAAAGGGGAATAGAAAAGCATGCTAAATTCAGAAACGGCCTTCAAAGAACAAGTTAGTCATTTTTTTCCTGGAGAAACTAACACGGTTGTAATTACTTTTCAGCATTAAAAATTGCTTTCTTGCAATCATGGATAATTTATTTGTATCAGAGAATCAATTAGAATATCAATGTGTTGAATGTATATAAAATAAATCTCATTTTCTAAAAAGCAATTGCACTAACAAAATGTTTTTAAATACTGAAGCAAGGAAATAAAAATTCAAACATAAATTCCTTTATTCTGTAATGAAGTAATATAAAGATGTTTTGAAAGAAAAAAGTTTTTTTTTTATAAAGACTGTGTCTGAATTCTGAAGAAAAAGAAAAAAAAAAAGAGAAAAACACGGAAATCATTATAATGAAACAAAAGGAGTTATTACTAAACTAAGAAGACTTTTCCTTTTGAACAATATGTTCTAATATACAGATATAATGATTAAAGAATTCCTATAAATCATATGCTATACAAAATAAGCAAAAATAAATCAAATTTCAGATATGGGCAATTAAAAAAAAAAAAAAAAATTTTTGCAGCATTTTTAAATGATTTCACTTTTATCCACAACAGCTATATTTTACTATGCAATTGAATACTTTTTAAAAAGAAAGATTTCAAATCTTAAAAAATGTTAGTATGTATTATAAGTGACTTTTGCTTACAAAAGTCACTTATTACAAGAAATAACATTAAGATTTAATAAACGACTTTCTACTTACTTACGAAAATATTTGAATTTGCTAATACATAAAGTAATGATTATTAATTACATAAAATAAAATATTAATTAAATTTTTGGAATAAAAAACAGTCACAAAGTTTTCATGTTGTCAAAGTGTTTTGCTCTATATTACTTCTATGTATTTAAACTTTTTGGATTCAGAATTTTATGAAATGTACAATAATTTAAACAATTTTAATAAAAATGCATGATAAAAAAAAACTTTTTGTTTTTGCGTAATTAAAAAATATATGATTAAAATTTTGGAAATGTTTTTTAACATTAACAAATGCAAGTTAAATTTAAAATTTTTAAATTATCTATTAAAGCAATTTTTTATTGTAGTTTAAGTATTAGATGCAAGAAATTTAAAAATTTTATTACCTGCTTTTAAAAAAGATAAATTATTTAATTAAATTATTTTTGTAGTTGGAAAAAATATAATCAAGAAATATTGAACACAAATTTAAAAATATATTTAATATATATGTTTCATGTTTTGCAATAACAATGACATTTTTATATCATAAGAAACAAACAGAAAAATTATCAATAATCTAAATGAACATTAAGTTGCACTTAAACAAGCATAACAAAAAATCAAACACAATAATATCTATTTAATCTAATAAACTATGTTGAAAAAAAATTTTTTTTAATTATTGAAATGTTATAAATAACATCAAACTAAAATAAATATTTTACTACTCAATTCTTTGGCAAAAGCTAGTGCAAAGTGACTAGTCAACTACAATAAAATGACTATGAGATGAATATTGAAAAAAATTAACAGGAAATATCTATGCATATATCATAATTATTAAATTCTGTAAGATAACAAAAAAACATTCAACAATTAAACTAACATAATTAATGTTTCAATGTGATAAGGATATAAGTTAATTCAAAAATATTAACTTATAATACAAATCTAAATCATTAGATCACACTCTATCAAAAAGTGTAATGAAAGCAAAGTTTATGGTTAATTATTTGTTTTGCAGGAACTGAAAATAAGTCTAATAACTCTTATTATCATAAGAATTTGTACCTATTTTCTTTCATGAATATATATATATATAATTTTAATATTTGAAAAATATGCTCCATTACATACGAGACTAGAAAATACTATTTTTTTTAAAATCTATTTTAGCATATAATCTAAAGAAATAAAATATATTTTGTATACATATAATTTTATGTGATGGCACATAGAGGATAAAATATACCAAACTTAAAACTGAAAGTCTAATTTACAACTTTGCTAAAAGTGTATTTTTCATGGACATAAATCTAGTAAGAAAACCAATATTTCCTTTAACTTGCAACTTGCCAGCAAAAAAAGCTTTTTCAAATGTGGTTTTCTTATTCAAAATATCAAACAAAACACTATCATTTAGAGAAATTATACAATCAGCTTTTGCATCCGGATCAAATGAGACACTAATTTTGCCTTTGTCAACACTTAAACTTCCCACCCCAACAAAGTCAGAATTATTATCAGCAACTCTAAGTTTAACTGACCCTTTGATTCTTTTATCAAGAATATCCTCAGCAACTGACATCAGAGACAATGCTTTTTCAAAAAACTTTGATGATTTTAACTTCATCATTTCTTTTGGTAATGTTATTTTGTCTGAATTTGAGGATGCTTGGTTTTGAAACCCTAATTTGTATAAAGCAACAACGACAGCACCACCAAGACCTATGTTATGCTGAAGTGCCAGCTTAGCATTTTGAACTTGTCTGGGACCAGCTGCATTTCTCAGTTGCCAACATAATTCAGCACACTGTGCAATGCCAGTAGCTCCTAATGGATGACCCTTAGAGATTAAACCACCACTAGGGTTAACTACATATTTCCCACCATAAGTATTATTTCCTGAATCAACTAATTCAGAACCTTTACCAATGCCACACAATCCCAAAGCTTCATAGGTAATCAGTTCATTTGTTGAAAAGCAATCATGCAACTCAACAACATCAACTTCTGATGGTTGAAGACGAGCCTTTTGGAAAAGCTTGTTTGCTGCATTTCTTGTCATATCAAATCCAACCATTTTGAGGCTGCTATTTTCACTGAATGCACTAGGGACATCTGTTGCCATTTCCATACCAACAATTTCCACAGCTTGGCCTTCCAATTTGTGAGCTCGTACAAAATTCTCACTGGCCAATATAGCAGCTGCTGCTCCATCAGATGTAGGGCAACACTGTAGCTTGGTGAGCGGTTCATAAACAACAGGTGATTTTAAAATTTGATCTAAAGTATATTCATCACGAAATTGAGAATAGGGATTATTAGTGGAATGCTTATGATTTTTGTATGCTATTTTTGCAAAATGCTCTGGTTTTGTTCCGTATTTTTCCATATGTTCTCTGCCAGCACTACCAAAAAACTGGGCTGCAACAGGAGCAGCAGCAAAGCCATGACGGTTTGACAAAACTAAAACATGCTTATCCATAGGGTTGGTACGATCATCAAACTTTGAAGTTAAGGATCCTCTGGCCATTTTCTCGAAACCTAAAGCCAGAACACAATCACAGAGCCCCCCTTCAACTAATTCTTTTCCTATGTATAAAGCAGTTGATCCAGTAGAGCAGTTGTTATTGACATTGATGATTGGGATGCCAGACATTCCTACTTCATACAGAGCTCTTTGTCCACAGGTTGAATCACCATAAACATAACCAACACAGGCTTGCTGAATGCGGTCATAAGAAATGTTTGCATCTGAAAGAGCTTTAGTAACTGCTTCCTTGGCTAATTCAGGATAATCATCACCAGTTCCTGGTTTGAAAAATTTGGTCATTCCAACTCCAACAACATACACTTTTCCTCGAGGAGTTTGTGCCATTTTGTTACACTTTCTAAAAAAAAAAAAAAATTTACCACAATTATTTATAATAAAGAATAATATAATATGTTTCAAATAAATACCTTTCTTAGTTTAAAATACAGATAAATAATATTAACAATCTGGATACATTTGCAATTATATTTAAATAAAATCAAAACTACAAATGGAAATCTAAATGCCTACAAATTATTGAGAAATCAGCAAACTTTTCAAAATTGTTATGAAGTTTATTTTATGAGGGATTAAAATTAATTTTAAAAAATTCATACATAAAATATACAAGAAAAAAATAGATAAAATAATATGGAAAAAGTTGACAATAAAATTTTTAAAAATTTTATTCACTAATTTCATACTTCAACTAATTCATTCACTATTCACTAGATAAACAAAAATGTATACAAAGTAATTATATTCTACTAATTAAAATGTTGCATTCAATTGAAATGTTCTTGTTTTTGCTGGTTTCCCACTTCATTTTTATCTAAAATTTTTAGTATAATCTGTAACACTTTAATAATAATGTACATTTTTAATTAAGTTCTTCAATTTCTAAAAATACTATTTTGGCTTCAGATTTAAGTTGTTTTACAATATGTTTATTATTGCTCTTTAGTTTAGCAAATGAAAGAATAATATTTATTTTTGAATCAATGAATATTTTTCTACAATAGAATTTTCAAAAAATTTTTCTTTCTTCTAGAAAAGAAAATTAAAAATAAAATATATATGGCAACTAGAAATTTTAGTTTATAAAAGTTTTCAAAAATAGTAATTATGACAAAAAAAAAAAAAAAATTCATGTAATTATTTAATAATTTGATAAATATTTAACTGGCATTAAAAATTAATAAATAAATATACATTTGATATAAATATTAAAAATTTTAATATAATTTAATTGATCTCAATTTATAATATACATAAAATTTAATTTACAACAAGGAAGAAATATATGAAAAATTTTTTAATTATCTGCAGATTAATACTAATAAATTCAAAAACAATTTTTAAATACAAATGCTAGAGAAATAAATCTTTGAAAGTTATAATTTTATACTGCTTTTAAAAATTATCAATAATTAAATTACTTTTATTTATTTTTTTTTCATTTCCTATTATCTTTCCTTATTTCCTAGCAAAATTAAAACCTTTTTTTTTTTTTTATTTGTTTTCACAGGTCTATTGGACTGTGGAAAGTAAATATTAAAAAAATAATTATAAATATAGAAAACAGATGAATATTTAAGTTCAATTATATATTTGATATATAAAACAATAATATTATCACATGTAAACAAATAAATGACAAATATAAAAAGTGGATTTTCGCATTAGTAAGTAATTTTAGGAAGAAACATATAAACAATTGATTGCATGTTTGTTAAATTAGTCTTAAAACTAAATCGTTTTACCAAACATATGGTGCAACAAAATTCACAATATTGAAACAATATTATTACGATAATAAAATTTATGGTTATAAAGATTTTATTTATTGACATAAAGTTAATGGCAACTTTAACAATGTAAAAAGACTAAACAAACGCCTTGAATCACGAGTGATATAACTTGATAACCGACGGAAAGTTTCGACATCTTTTACGACAGTCAAAACATATGACGTCCGGTAAACCACTGCGTGAAATGCTTGATACATATCATCTTTTTAAAAACTGCATATTAAATACAATAAAATTTATGTATTCCGTAAGACAGTAAAAACTATGTACAATAATAAGAAAATAATAATTATGAAGAATTAACTACTTACAGAAAAGCAATAAATCTGCCAATGAGTTATACTTCGACACTCCCCTCACACCGCTTCGAAGTAAACAAAATAATATAAACAACAGAACGTCAGTGCCAAAGTAGGCGAGAGAAAGTTTGAATGAAAAATGAAGATCGTTAGCAAAGATGGAAAACTATTATCAAAATGTTGAGTCACTTTCACAAGACAAATTGTAGACAGAAATTTCGAACATCACTTTCCTAAGTATGTTTATGAACTCCTTTATTCCTTTAAACATAGTTTTATCATCTGTGATAAGCATCGGAAAAAAACTATTGGCTTCGTATTATCCAATGAAAATGCTGTTTCAGCTCAGATGTCATGACAACAATGAGCCTTGAAACAACTAAACTGTAAAATGTTTAAATAATAATCGTATTAAAATGAGGAAAAACACTAATATTTCTAAATCCAAACATAAGGAAAGTACTTTTATTTCTTACTATTGTTTAAACGAAATACAGTATATGAAGTTAAACAGAAAATTAAACAGAAGAGAAATTAAATTATTTTATTTCTGTAAGCTTTACATATTATTTAAATTTTTCAACAGAATTTAAAAATTGATTTATTAATGAAGACATTTATGTCATAAATAATTGAAAACTCAAATGATCAATGAATGCTTATTTTTTAAATATTTTCAGTACTCAAAAAACCGAGATGCTTATTTTCTCAAATATTTTCAGTGCTCAAAATAAAACTCAGTGAATGTTAATTTTTAATTATTTCATATTAAAAAGTGTTAATTCTTTTATAATTTCATGAGATAAAAATGAAACAATTTATGTGAGTGTCAAAATCTTTTTCTTATTTTTAAAACATTTTGATAATTAAAATTATATTTAACTTTTCAAAAAACTACATCCATCATATTTCATTTCATTATTGAGTTTTCTTTTAATTCTTTCGTATTAAAAAAGAAATCAAGAGTTACATTAATAAAATGGTAGTTGGACTTTTCTCTTTTTTACCATGATAGATAGAAAATTTATAAAATTGATGTGTTAGCAGATCCCTTTTTTTTTCAATAGAAGGATATGACTTTTTCCCTTTTTATACTTTTATCTTCTGCAAGTTTTCAAATATTATACTTTTCTTATCCATAGTGATGCACTGACAAACAAAACGAAATTTTCTTTCGTTTGAACAATTTTCTTCTTAGTTTTCTTAAAAACGATTTCCTCATCATCGCCATTCGTGACGAGACAGCCTACTGTGGACCAACCCTCTTCCGAACTAAATTTTTCATATATTTCTATCTCTGACCTTACATTTTTTTCAGTTTTAAGGGCTAATCAATTCTTTTCAACAGCATCCAGTCAACGAAGTTTTAGCATTCCACATCTTCTAATGGCGACTGATTTAGCCAAAAATATTTGTCTCAGTGTGAAGCTGTCGTTCATTATATATAACATTGGGTTATGAATGTCTTTTTTTTATAATACGTTATTACTTAGGGTATCCGGTGCCCATTTTCCTGGATTCTTCCAAAAATGCTTCTCAAAATACGTTCAAAAGTGCCTAAATTTTTTCTTCCTTCATCGTCGGGGCCTAAATTTCAAGCCAGAACAAGAAAGTATAAGAGTTTTCTACAAAAATATTTTTATATATAATATGAAATTTTAATGAATTTTTTTTTTGACTATAAAAAACTACGTTAGCAGAGGCAAAAATTTTTTTGTACGCTGGAATATTCTTTAATCATTGAACCTTTAAAAGAATGTTTCAACATTTGCAAATGTTTGCACATGTAAAGACTTATGCATGCTTGAATGCAATTGTGTAAGTAATAAAAAAGATTCCTAATTTCATCCTACAATACATGCTACCGGGTATTACTCACTTGTTACTCCCGATCTGTAATATCTTGATCTGGCGGGCTACCTGTTTACAATCCATTAGCGAATTTCTGGTAATCTTGCTGGTTAAGATAGTGTGTGTCACCAGCACAGTAACAATCTTGAAATCTGACATTCCTGTGGGACCTGGTTGGAAAAATGTCCTAAGATGACACTACATAAATGTAGGATTTATTTGGGTGGTAATCACCAGATAGCGACACCTTACGGTCGCTTGTCTTTGACAGACCCTGTTTACGATATGGGGGTATTCAACTTTGAACTCTGACCCCGACGAGAAGGGGAGAGGTCCCCGTAGATGAAGAAAGAGAGGATGATGCGAACGAACAACGAGAGAGGGCGAGATGCACAAGTTTAGCGCTTGATTAATAACCAATGTAAATATTATTGTAAATTATAGAACCAAATAAATGGTTTGGAAACACTTTTATTGTGTCTGTCAAATCCCCCTAGACACCACTGCAAAAGTCTAGCAATTGCTAGACTGGTAGAGAAGTCTACAAAAATTGGGGACTCGGGCCAAGATGAATCCATTGGAACGTTGAAGGAATCGTTTGAAGATGCCATTTTGTTGGAAGATAGCCGTCCCGGCTATAAGCGATATAGCAAGATAAGGCCGCCCTGGCCAAGAAATGTTGGAGATAAATATTTCTGTTTTCGAGCACAGTGTGATAGCCACCCCGGCTATAAGTGATTCTGCAAAGGAGATAGCCATCCCGGCTATAGCAGGGACAAAACAAGCCGTATTTGTGTATCCGGCCGCCCTGGTCTATTGGACGAAATTTTCAGATAAGACATTTATTTTACAATAATTTGTTTTCATATTTGCATGATGATAATTTAATTTTAAGTAGCATTGCATTTTCTTTGTCTCTTAAAAGTGAAGCTAATACTATAAAAGTAATTGTTTTCATTGTATTTAAATTTAAAAGGTCATTTTAGAAAGAGAGTTCTATACAGTTGCTATTTTTATTGATTGTTTTAAATATTTAGTAACTATTTTTAATTTCTGATATTCTTATGCATTTGAATCATATGTTTTTATATGTCTTTCTTTTTGAAAATTAATATTAACTAGTAAAATATCTAGAAATGTATCTGTATTTGGATGATAGAGTAGAAAATGCTATTTGACTTAACTACTTATTGATTTAACTGGTGTGTGCTATAAATTATTTTTTCTAATTGATTTTATGGAAATTGAAATGTTTTTCTATATTTGGATTATTAATATTTTTGTGGATTAGTATTTGTTTTTGAGTTCTACATCAAATTAAGGGTGAAGTTAATTTATTGTTATTGTTTGTTTTGAAGATACAAATGTTAGGAAATTGAAAATGGCAAATTTAGCTAAAGGTCTAAAAAAAAGAAGACCTAAATATATTATGTAAAGAATTATCCATAACCACAAAGCCCGATTTCAGAATTAATGATTATAAGAATGCTATTCTTAAAAGCGACGATTATGATGAGGGATTTTGTAGGGAGTTGCTAAACACCATTATTAATGAGAGGAACGCGAAGAGAGATGAAGACTTTAAATTAATTGGAACTGTATTGGAACTTAAAAGATGAATTGGAACTGTAAAAACTAAGAATAACAGCTGAAGTCGAAAATGCAAAAACTGTGGCAGGGAAAAAAATAACCCTAGTATAGAATTTAGAAACCTAATGCAGAAGTTCAATGCGGAGGAAGATATCAGTTTATATTTAGTACTATTTGAAAGACAAGCTAGTCGGGTGTCGTTACTAGAAGGAGAATGGGTCTCACAACTTTTGGACTACTACCCTATGAGATACACCAACTAATTGCTCGTGAGCCAGAGGGGAAAATTAATGATTACAATTATGTAAAAGAATTATTGCTAAGACGTTTCAAATTGACACCTGAAAAGTTTCGCCAGTTATTTGCAATGCATACAAAATCCCAGAGAAAGTACATGACGAGATTATTATCACGAATTACACACATGCTTCGAAGGCTGTACCTCAGCGTTAAAGATAGCAACATTCGATCAATTGAGAGACTTAATAATCACGGACCAGATTAAAAAGCGAGTTCCGTCTGATTTTAAAGATTATTATTTAAACGAATGGAGTAGCATTATTTCGCCTGCGGTATTGGTTGAGAAACTTGACGATTATGAAAACGTAAAAGGGTCTGCTATAGCATCTTCTAACAGCAATCGACAACAATCAAAATCCTCTAAACAACCCTTACCAAAATTTCGGGAAAATTTCGCGGGGACCAACATCGTAATAAATTAATTGTGAGAGGTGCGTATAGAAACAGAATCCTGATGGGTGGGAAAAGCGAGATTCATTAAGATGTTACGAATGTGGGGATGCTGGACATTTAAGATCCTATTGTTCTAAATTAGAGAAACGAAACGGAAACAGTTCAATATTTCAGAAAAAAAGTAATGAAAATCAGCGAATGGCAAATATTCATGTCGCTCAAGTTCGTTCTGCAATGTCCAATGAAGGACTTAAAACTAAAGAAATAAAGTTAAAAAACAGAACAATAGTCGCTTGTCGACACAGGTAGTTCCGTAAGTCTACTACGGGAAGATGTGTGTATTGAGACACCACACTTTTCTGATAAAAAATAATGTTGACAGGAATCGGAAATTCGCGGGTTTCAACTAAGGGCTGTTTCCAACAAGGATTTACCATAGATGAAAATGATTTCATTCTGACATGACATGTGGTGCCAACAACACAACTACAATTTCAGGCCGTTATAGGAACTGACATTCTAGATCAGGCTACGTTAATAATCAATGATGATGGCATTGAATTCAACAAAAAGAAAACGAATGCATGGTTAATGCAAGTATCTGAATTAAATCTAGATGAGGAGATCGAACTAAATCACATCGGCAACACTGGTAAGGAATAAACTTTCAGACATGATCTCTTCGTATAAGCCGGAGAAAAATGAAACTACCGATGTTTCTATGAAAATCATTTTAAAAGATGACATACCGTTTATCAACGAGCTCGTCTCTTGTCGCTTCCAGAAAAGCAAGAAGTTAATAAACAGATCCAGGAATGGCTAGAGCAAGGGATAATAAGAAGTAGTTCTTCTGAATACGCCAGTCCTATTGTGCTAGTGAAGAAAAAAAACACACAGATTGTGCATAGATTATAGGAAGTTAAATAGGAAACTCGTCAAAGATACCCCTTTACCTCTAATCGATGACGTTTTTAGATAAATTACAAGATGCAAAAGTTTATACCACATTACACTTGAAAAACGGATTTTTCCACGTTGATGTAGAGGAAGAGAGTCGTAAATTCACATCTTTCGTCGTTCCAGATGGGCAATATGAATTCAATAAAGTACCCTTTGGGTTGAGTACCAGCCCTAGCGTTTTCCAAAGATATGTCTACAGTATTTTTACGCCTTTAATGAACAAGGGTATTGTTATAATTTACATGGATGTCTTAATAATCCCATCTGAAGACGAAGTGGAAAGGTTTGGAGAAATTAAAAGTTGTACTTGGGTGGCCTCAAATACGGACTAGAGATAAAGTTAAAAAATGCCAGTTTTTGAAAAAAATGTAGAATTTCTAGGTCACATAGTTGAAAATGGAACTATCCGTCCATCTCCTGCAAAAACACTCGCGGTTAAGAGGTTTCCCGTGCCAACGAATGTGAAACGCGTCCAAAGTTTCCTAGGTCTGACAAGTTATTTCCGGAAATTTATCCCTGAGTATTCTAAAATTGCCAAGCCTTTAAGCGATTTGTTAGAAAAGATCACCCATTCACCATGGGCCAGATCAGATAGATGCATTCGAGAAACTTAAAAACTTGCTAACGAGAAGCCCAGTTCTGACTATTTTCAAACAAGGGAAGAACAACAGAATTACACACAGATGCAAGTAAATATGGTTATGGTGCTGTATTACTACAAGCAGCGGAAGATGGAAAGTTGCATCCAATCCATTATATGTCTAAAAAAAACGAGTTTAGCTGAGGAAAAGTACAGCAGTTACGAGCTAGAAGTCCTTGCTGTGGTGGAGGCTTTGAAAAAATTCCGTATTTATTTATTGGGTAATAAATTTAAAATTGTCACCGATTGCTCAGCATTCGAGAAAACCATGGGAAAAGGGGACCTTGTAACTCGAGTCGTGAGATGGGTCTTACTATTAGAAGAATTCGATTATGAAATAACTCATAGACCTGGCGACAGAATGAAACATGTAGATGCTTTAAGCAGATACCCGGTTATGAAGATAGTGGATGATACCATAACTGCTAGACTGAAGAAAGCACAGTTAGAAGATGAAAACATTTGCTCGTTAAAGCAACTTCTTAACAGTAATGAATCCAAGAATATTTCACTAGAAATGAAATCCTTTACAAATTTGTAGGTGGTCGCGAACTTATTATTGCACCAAGCGACATGCAAACGGAATTAGTTAAATTAGCACATGTAAGGGTCACTTCTCAGCTGCCAAGACAGAGGAAGTCGTAAAACAAAATTTTTATTCCGAATTTAGACAATTTGACCCGGAAGGTGATTGCAAACTGTGTACCTTGCATATTAGCCAACACAAAAATGTGGGAAGAAGGTAGGATATTTAAACCCCATCCCGAAGGGGGTGTGCCTTTAAGCACCTATCATGTAGACTTTATTGGCCCTTTACCGTCAACCAATAAAATATATCAGCATATTTTCACGGTGATCGATGCTTTTACTAAATTTACGTGGTTGTATCCAGTTAAAACGGTTTCCACGAGAGACGGTCTAGACAAGCTGAAACTACAGCAGAAAACGTTTGAAAATCCTTTAAGAATAATAAGCGATAGAGGATCAGCTTTCACCTCCAAAGCTTTTAATGATTACTGTACGGAAGAAGGCATCCAACACTTGCAGATTGCCACCGGTGTCCCGCGTGGAAACGGGCAAATTGAGAGAATTCATCTTACACTTATACCAGTCCTGACAAAATTTTCTCTCGAGGACGCTACAAAGTGGTATCGATATGTTGATAAGTTACAAAGGATCCTTAACAGCACAATGAATCGTAGTACAAAATGGACGCCTTTCGAACTCTTGACTGGTGTTAAAATGAAAAACAAAGAGGATATAAAAATCATAAGTTTATTAGAGGAAGAAACAAATTAAAAATTCCAGTTCCAAAGAAGTCGAATTAGACAAGAAACAAAAGCAAACATTCAAAAAATCCAGGCTGAAAACGGACTATGACAAGCAGAGAAAAAAAGCCTCCAAATATCACATTGGTGATCTGGCAGCAATTCAACGAACACAGTTTGGTGTTGGTCTGAAATTGAGACCTAAATTTTTAGGTCCATATAAAGTTACTAAGGTGTATCAAAGAGACAGGTATGAGGTTGCAAAAGTTGGGGACCATACAGGACCTAATATAACCACTACCTCTGTTGATATGATTAAACGTTTTTGAGAAATTTTTTTTGTAGTATAGTATTAGTTTATAGTTTTAGTATATGCATTTTTGAATTTGATATCAGTATTAATCCCATGTATTTTAAAATATGATATTATTGAACTTATTGTCTTTTATAGTATTTTCAAACATTATTTCCTATTTTTATTATTTGTCATTATATTTTATTAATATGATATTGGTATAATTTGATTGTATTTGAAAATATGATATTGGTATTAATCGGCATGTATTTCAGAATATGATATTATTGGAATTTATTGTTATTTCGTAGTATTTTCGAACATCTTTCTATTTTTATTATTTTCTATTTTATTATACTCACTTGTTACTCTCGATCTGTAATATCTTGATCTGGCGGGCTACCTGTTAATCCATTAGCAATTTCTGATAATCTTGCTGGTTAAGATGTGTATCAACAGCACAGTAACAATCTTGAAATCCATTCCTGTGACCTGGATGGAAAAATGTCCTAAGAGGACACTACATAAATGTAGGATTTATTTGGATGGTAATCACCAGATAGCGACACCTTACAGTCGCTTGTCTTTGACAGAGCCTGTTTTACGATATGGGGAGTATTCAACTTTGAACTCTGACCCCGGGAGAAGGGGAGAGGTCCCCGGTAGATGAAGAAAGAGAGGATGATGCGGACGAACAACGAGAGAGGAGCGAGATGCACAAGTTTAGCGCTTGATTAATAATCAATGTAAATATTATTGTAAATTATAGAACAAATAAATGGTTTTATTTAAAGAAACGCAGGACTTTTATTGTGTCTGTCAAATCCCCTAGACACCAACTGCAAAAGTCTAGCAATTGCTAGACTGGTAGAGAAGTCTACATAAATAGTTGAAGAAAATGACAGCAGGTTGTCAACGACATATTGCTCACTTGTTAAAGTTTTACACAATATGGCTAGGGATTACCTACCATCATGAAGACTATTACCCTACATCATTACACCAAGGTGAAGGGGGCATTTTTTAAAAAGTCTGATGGGGATCACTGGTTTTTATTTCTCTACTTATTTATCTGACGGTCATCTACTTAAGTATAAAGTGGGATTTATCGCTGAATAATATTCCGATGCAGCTGTGACAATCGGCAACGACATCACTTCAGATGACTCAATCGATGTTGTGAGGTAAAACACATGTTTCATAAGTCACTGTGAACGATAAAGGGTAAAAAAATGGAGTTTCTTTTTGTCTTTGCGGCACAAAGACATGGGGCATCCAAAGAAAGAAGTCTGACTTTTACCCCACCAGGTTATATCCCTGGGGACTGGGGACCCATTTTAGTCGCCTTTTTAAGACAGTGAGGCTATTCTAACCCGGACCCACATGGGACTCTTTGAAAGTCTTCAATGATTAAATAAATCCTATGAAAAACTCTGTAAATGGCACCTCCAGCTTGCTCCATACGTCTTTGCTTTCGTGAATTTGGACTTATCGAAGGGCGTTTTTATTTCTGCCCTGTATTAGCAATTGCCCTAAAAATATTTTGCTGACTCTTCCAATTGTGTTTGCCATTTGCTCATTAGATTTTGCGAAAAACATTTCTTTTCGAACGCAAACTGTGTTTGTTTTGTTTTTTTACGTTGGCGAAAGTCTAGACATAATAAAAATCAGAAGTATTATGTGATGCAAATATATTGGACTAGAAAATCTTCGTATTTTGAATAAATAATTTTCTTTGTATTTTACTCCATAACTGCTTATTTATTTTTGCAGTCGTTTTTGCTTATAATTGAAGAAGAAAAAAATGTTATTCATATAATGTTATATAATAATTGCCACACCGCTGGCATTGTTATATTGCAAAAATCACTCATCTATTGATCAATGAAGGCTGCTTATTCTGCAAGAAAAAAATGTTTTCAAGCGTCTTAGCTGCTGACAGTCAACTTCAGCGGTTATTGCTGGATCGTCACCTAACAACTCTTAAATAGCAACACTCTTCATACACTACAAAAAAAAAAAAAAAAAACCTTTGTACGCAGATTTTTTTCGTAGTTTGTCGAAAAGGCCTTTTAATAATGCTTAAATCACTATCTTTTGCGCTTGATATTACAGAGGAACCAGGGCCTGAATGGTCGAGTGGCTAGCGCTCTGGCTCTCGCTACCACAGGTTTCGGGGTCAAGTCCGGCGGTGCCATGGATAGTGGTTCGGAATCTACTTTAAGCCGTAGGTCCCGGTCTCCTATGTCTGTAAGAGCGTTACGGAGCAAAAGTCAGACTTCTACCTACGGTGCTCCCTCACAACAGAAGCTGCCCTTTTCCTTCATCCATTAGTAGATCACTCATGGTATGCCCGTCCCGCACTGCAGGACAGTGAGGATTAGTCAGCAACAACAACAACAGAGGAACCAACGATTGTGATAATAATAATAGTAAAAATAAATAAATAATGACGCAGAGAATTTTCGTTAAGTTTTGATATTACAAAAAAAAAAAAAAAAAAAAAAAAAAAAAAAAAACATGAGTAAGAGGAAAAAAAATTTTTTTGTTTTCCTTTATGCTTTTTTTTAATTCGTAATTGCTTGTAAAAGAAAAGGAAAAAATATCAGTATTTCTGTAATGTAGGCCTGTTAAATTCAAAAGCATTGTTTTCGAAAATTTCATTGAAAGATTTATCTCTTGCTTATTATCCTTCCATTGCGTAAGAATTTCTATGGGCGTCCTTAAAGGAAGCTCATTCACAGTTTCTCCGCTATAAACAAAGCATTGCGAGAGTTCCTCGTTGACACATTTTCTCGTGACTCTCTCAAAATCAGCGTCAGAGGGTACATTTTTCTTTTTAAAAACATTGTCATGGCGTTAAATTACTATGTCACAACCGTAATTTTTAAAACTTTTCCCAGTTTGATAATAATATTATATCTATACCTACCTACCTATCTATCTCTCTCTATATATACTATATAATGCTATATATACTATATAGTATACAAATAACTATCAATTAAGACATTCTTATTGCGTTATCTGACATTATTAATTCATAATTTTTTATACAACTACAGAAAAGCAATTTGCGCATCTTTCACGTGACTACGGTATAAGAAATGCAGAGAAAAAAGTTGGTATTTTGTATTTATATTTTTAAAAGTTTAAAACATCATTTTCAAAGTATGTATTATTTATAGGTATTTTTTTTTTTTTGAAAAAAATAATTATATTTTTAATATAATTAATTATTTTATTTCCCTCCCTACAAGAGTGAAATAAATGTAAAATAACACCTCTGCATTTTTTAAACATTGAATTACATAGAAGTTATATATATTATTTATAATTTAATTATTATAATATATTATTATTATATATATATATATATATATATATATATATATGTATATGTGTTTGTAATTATCTTGTTATACATAATATTGTAGTTTGTTGAGAACATTTGTTTATAAATAATTTGTCAGAATGTTTTTCCTTTTCATCTTCGTGTGTATCAGCCTATGCACAGCCTCAATATACATCTAAATTTCACCAATTTGTCAGGGATAATTTTAATACAAAGCTTAAATTAACTGAAAATAAATTTTAAAATCGGATCAATATTCGTTAAAAAATAATTTAATTTGGGTTAAATTAGGTTTTACGCCAATTTAGCAATTTTTATTGGTTGGATTTTCTTTACTTTTCTCTATACCTCACCCCTATACCTAGGGCTATGCAGCCGTACCAGTTAAAAATGTGAGAATGGAACAACAGTGAGCCTCATGCATATCACCAATAGCCCACCGATGGGTAAAAGGGGGAGAACAATGTCTTCCGGGAGGACTTTTAGGTGTAACTGGCCCACAGTTGTGTTTCGTATTCGATAAAATCCAGAAAATTCCTACCGGACAACCCGACTATCGATGCGAGGCACATTGTCACAATCGCCATTGAGTCTCTTCGTTTTGAAAGCACAACCGTGACTACCATTTTGACTACAACGTGCCACCAACGGATTCGAATCTCAACCCTCCTGCATGCTCACGAGTCGGACTTTAATGGTTGGCTATTTTTTTATGGGTGACATCATTTTTTTAACGCTGTTCCATTGTCAAAGCTTTCGATTTTTGATCTGAATTCTCCACTTCTCGGTCTGCTGGATGTTCAAAAATTTCATAGCCATAGAGGGTTCCAGCGTGAGTTTGGGAGAAAGAATTCGTTGAACCTCGCACTGGTTTTTATGGTTAAATGTGCAATGCTACCCAAGAAAAGAAAATTATTTAATCAAATCAGAATTGGTTCTAAGCAAAGAGCAGCGTGTAGATTTACAGAAAATGTGGAAAAATCAGAAACAACGGAATGAATCTAATAGGTCGACAATGGTCAATGCTAGAACTAAAGAAAGTGAAGGTTTTGTCTTGAACAGACATAAATCTAAATAAAAAGTTCGTAAAGTTTCGTTTTCTGAAGCCGTGCAACGCCAGGTTATATGTGTTATCATTAAATATTAATATTTGCATGCACTAAAAACAACCTTCTTCAGTTGTAGGCTTCTTCGAGGCTGTTGGACAGGCCTTGAATTGCGGCTAAGCCTCTGTCTTCTGCCTTTAAAATTGTTAAAGTGGACCGATTTATTGAATATATTATTTATGTATTTATTTTTATTATTTCGATTGATTTGTGTAGGTAGTTTAAAAGTTAAATTGGTGTTACGTCATAACTATCTATAACTTGTAATTGGGTAAAAACAAGTAATATATATATATTTTTTTAAAGTTAATTCCTACTTTTTTTCACTATATTTCAGAATGTCATTTACAAATAAAGTTGAAATTTTCCCCTTACTTCTGGCGCCATCTATTGATAGATACATGCAACTTAAAATCTAAAAAAAACTAAAATTAATTAATTAAATTTAATTAATGCATTGATATTTGAAAAAAAACTGAATAAACATCAAGTGTCATCACTAAAAGTTTAAAAAATGTATTTGGACTTGAGTGGAAGAATAAAAAAGTATTTTATTAACGATTGAAAATTTGAACAAGATGGAGTGTGAACTAATAGTAGATTTAAAAAGAGCAGCAGCATTTCTCTCTAATAAGAATATGAGTAGTTCTGTTCTGTAATAAGAACCGTCAGACTTTCTTTGTTTTTCACGCCAAATCAAAAGCGTTTGCGAAAACTGAGTCAGTCATTTTAACGAATTGACGCATCGGATTGCACGGTTAAGCTGTAATGCAAATAGGGATGTAGTTGAAAACTAATGTTATCAACAGCTGCTAGAATGGGCAGGTCGATCGCTGAAAATAAATGCAGTCAGAACCCCTTTTTCTGTGCGGGGAAATAAGAACTTCAAAAGAAAAATAATAATCTTGAAAATTCATAGTGAATATAAAATATATTGTTTACAACACGTTTAAAGAAATTATACTGTAAATAGGGACCACATAAAAAAAAAAGTCCCACACTGAAAATATGTAAATAAAACCTTACAACCTAGCACTATCTCACATCTAATAACATCCATGGTAATGGGATGATATAATAATACAAGATGGGCCATCTGTTGATTTCTTTTTTCAATTTACATGTTATTTTCCCTGCCATATGCTGATTTCTTTCTTTTACTCCTCTCGCCATTACTGTTCCTGCTGAACCATGGCCATCTGTCTACTGACAAATTCAGAAACAGGAGATATTAGAGAGTTTTTGCATACCGTACGTTAGTTACCGTAGGACGTCCGTTAGCTTTCTCCCTAGCGCGCATGCTCATGGGAAACTGCGCATGCGTATCTGTAATAATGTTTCCTATGAGTATGCGCTAGGGAGAAAAGCAACGGACGTCCTACGGTAACTAACGTACGGTATGTAAAAACTCTCTATTTACTTTTTGCATGGTAGGGTTGTTAGCCTATATTAGAACTGGGATCTACGGTTTAGAGTGGATTCCGAACCACTACAAACATCCATGGCACCTCCGGGACTCGAGCCCGATACCTACGGCACGGAATGCTAATCACTCGGCCATCCGGCCCCTTTCTTTCTGAATTATATTTTTTAATTAATTTTTATTCGTAATATACATTTGATGTAATTTTTTTTTTATCTACCACACAAAAGCAAATCATACATAAGAAATCGCACAAAACACACACACACACACAAAGGAAACGCATAAAACAGATTTGACTGTATAACATCATGACATATCTCATCTGAATTCCACAAAGGTGTTTTTTTTTTTTTTTTTTTTTTACTAGAATTAATTTGATATAAAAGTAGTTCGACTTAAATAATTGATCATTTTTATTTAATTCCATTATTTGTTTTTGTATATAAATGTATTGTTAATCTTTAAAAGTTCATCAGGATATATATATACATTTCCATTATAGTATGAATCTTCGTTTTTTTTTTTTTTTTTTTTTCAATTTTCGTATTCAATAATTGATAATTATTTCATTATTATAATATATAATAATGAAAATAATTATCAATTATTGTTCTTAAAAATATAATAAATATTTAGAAAATTATTATAAAAAATTAATATATATTAATTTTCCTTATACTTCACTACAGTAGTATTTATAGTATATTTACATACAAGTATATATACAGTATACAATATCAATATCTATATATCGTAAGTTATATATACATAACTTTTGGTTATTCATAATAATTCAACTTTGAGTAATACTTATACTAAAATATTTAATGAGATTGGTAGCCCTAAAAATGTTATTAACTTTCAAATCATGAAAATTTCGAATCGATTGATTTAATAGCTTATTCTGAAATAGCTTCAGTTATATAAATGAGTCCTGGTAAGATTAAAAACCAAAAAAACAAGAGGACCTTGAACGATTTGTTATTTTCAATTTTTTATTTGACCTAAATATATTAAAAATATGTTAATATTAAAGCCTTTTTTTTGTTCTTTTTGTCTTTAACCATAAATTAGCGTTAGAGAAACTAATTAAAGTTGCATAAATAGCAATAAATAATATCATAGAATATTTATGATCGACAACATGTTGGATATCAAAACCGAAATTAGAAAGAAACAAAGAAAAAAAAAAAACATTTCATTTCGGAGTGAATTTCCGTCAAGAAATGTTTTTTATTGGTGCAAATGGCGCGAGAAATATTTCCTGTTTACTGACTACTGCAACTTAGCATTTGAAGAAAATTAGTTTCCTTAGCTTAATTAGGTGTACCGATGCACTTTTTTAAAAACAAAACAAAAAAAAGATTCTTTTGTAAGTTCTTTTTTAGTGCATTGGCCTTGGTTTCCAGTAACACGGAAGTTCTTCTCTTGTCTGATATAGCCATGATAGTGTGACTCCTTTTCGTTGTTTTTTTTTTTTTTTTTTTACAGCCCTTTTTACGAGCATTTGACATTGACGCAATTATGTTACTACTGATTTTCGTTTCGACCTTTTATGTAACAGTCCGACAATTTGGATTTCTTTGTATTCAACATGATACGATTTGCTGGTTTTCTGACAAATTGAAGGACAGATCTACCGTTAACAGCACTGAAATCAAGTATAAGGGGACTAATGAAGGTTAGCGATCTATGCTCCAATAGCATTATTTGTACGTTTCTTTTTCAAGTGGTTTGGTTTGTCGCTCTACAATCATTGTGTGCACACTTTAGGCTAATTAGTCCGGACCATCGTGGATTCGGAACCACTCACAACACCCATGCCACCGCCTAGATTCGAACCTGATTCCTGTAATATCAAAGGCCAGAGCGCTGACTACTTGGTCATCAGTTGATATTGTGATCAACTAGCTAGCGAGCAGCAGGGCTAAGGTTCGAATCCGCTGATGGCATCCGTTGCTGACAAGGCATTTAGAACCGAGGAGGCGATGGTGTCTAAAGCATTTCGACTCCACAATAGGCTGCTTGGTGGGATTTTTCCGGGTTTTCTCTTCTGCGACATATAGATGAGGTAGAGTTGCCTTAAAAGTCCCCCAAAAAGGCATGTTCTTTCCTAATTTTATAAGAAAAGTTCACGAAAGGAATTAAATAAATTGAAAGTGGCCAAGGACACAAAAACCGTCTCCTTGAAGCAATTCCCATGTATTTTATGGGTAAAAATAAACAGTCAGGTGGAGAAATATTTATTCAATAATTTCTAATTTACTACATATTCTGACTCGGGACTGTATGCAGCCTGAGAAGGCAATGGATGAAGTTAGTAGCATATATTGCCCGAAGTTGGCGAAAGTTGTTGGAGGTCTGGAAATCAGAGAGAGTGGTAGTCAAAACAAATCTTTAAAGTCTTTAAATCTTTAAGTGTTTTTGTTACAGATTGCAAAGCGAATGAAACGAAAAAACTAAGCCCACAAAAAGGAATGTTGAGTTAATGAGTATAGAAAAGGCATAAAACATTTGTTACGAGAAAATGTGTGGTTAATCCCCCTGGTGCAGAAAAAGCCTACATCAGGTCCAAAGACACCGTCGCAGGCGACTGCTCCATGGCTAAGGGTAATATGCAGCTTCACTTTAGCGAGGAACCTGATTAAACCTCAAGGCAACGCTCTACGATCCTATTAGACCGGGACCTACTGTTTAAAGTGGATTCCGAATCACTACAAACATACATGGCGACGCCGGGACTCAGACCCGAAACTTGTGTCACGGAGTGCCACAGCGCTAAACACTCCATTCAGAAGATTCGCTCACACTCCCCATGAGAAAATGTGAAATGAAAATGCGAAAAACGGCGGGTAACAGAAAGAAACTGGTGTCATTATAAACATGCGCGTGTACATCAACTTTTCACTTTTCCTTTGAAACATACCTCGTAATTGATGTTCAAAATCTAAAATTTTTCGAAATTATCTCATCATTTCATCGTTTTCTGAATATTTTACAACTGCAAAAGATAAATTGTGTTTCACAAAAATTTTCAAATATTTAAGTATGATGATGAAGTGGTTTTTTGGGGATATAAAGCAACAAGGACTATAATCCCCTAATCACTATATATATGAACAGTTAGTTTTTTCCTTATTTTTTTAATATGTCACTGTCCACAACGCTCCACGATCGTGTTAGACCGGGACCTACGGTTTAAAGTGGATTCCGAACCACTACAAACATCCATGACACCGCCGGGACTCGAACCCGAAACCTGTGGTACCGAGCGCCAGAGCGCTAGCCACTCGGCCATTCAGGCTAAAATTTTCAAATGTCACAAGCTAGAAAAAGAAATAAACAAATCACATTTAATTCATAACTGTGAGTTTTGCGGAATGCCCGGCTATCAACCAACTCAGCATTTTCAATGAGAGAACTGTTTTACCAGACATTTTTAATCAGTTTCTCGACTTGACTGGAGATGGCTGTGAAAAACTCTTTAATCAGTATTTGATAGCCCCATCCCGCTGATAAGTGATTCCGCAAAGTATTCAGCGGTCTTTGCCCTCACCACTAATTCATGTGAGTTCTTTTTAATCGTTTTATCCACCCTTTCCTCTTCTTCTTCTAAACTAGTCGAGAATTTTATCGCCACACCTTTTTTTTCTCTCATTAAATGTCACAAATTTTTCCTTCTGTTCATGAGTCAAACTCCGAAATTGGCAATTGAATGTCCAGAAATGTGAAGATCGTGAGTAGTGATTTGCATGAGGTCATCGCTGCTTCACACCAAGGGGAAGCGTCAAGCGTTGACCAATCGCAAGCCTCAACGCTCAACGCCCTAAACGATCGCTCCAAATCGGGTCAACTTTTTAGTTTCAAACGCTTAACGCGTCATGTGACATGGAATGAGCCAATAAGGATCGTAGAAGTAAATGGAATTTCACTTCGACATAAAGTTATTTCTTGCCGTCTCGGTGCGAAGGGGTCGAAAAATTTTGTTCTCCGTAGTTTGACGTTTCGCCACTTAACGCTTGATGTGAAGTAAGTTTTCCTGCTGACAATCTTACTCTAGAAAGTAACATAAGTAATTTTTTAAAAGATTTCGATGAAGGATTTAAACGTTTAAAATGATTTTGTTTTAGATTGCTAAAAAGTAAATATTAAATATTATTAAACATTTAAGTACAGTAGATCCTCACCAATGTACCCTGATGACCAGGTGATTAGCACTCTGGCGCTCGGTGCCCCAGGTGTTGGGTTTGAGTTCCTGGCAGGGCCGTGGATATTTTTAGTGGCTGAAAATCCACTTTAAACCGTAGGTTTCGGTCTAATATGCCTGTAGAGCACTGGACGTATGGTTGAAAACCCTACCCCACAAAAAAGAAAGCATCTCCTGTCTTGAAATCTGCCAATAGGCAGACGGCTTTGCCCCAGAAGGAGTCTGTTGTGCCAATGAAGAAGACCCTCTATAATCCGATGCAGCTATTGGAACACGTGGCTTGGCACCGAGTCCTTTTTTTTCTGTTAAAACTTAAACCCTTCCCCCACTTTGTACCCTATGCCAACTAATATTAATTATCTCTTTAACTTGCTACTACTCAACACTCTTTTATTTTGCTATGAAATTTGCATGTATATATGTATCTGTAACTTCTTCTTCAGTGGCGCAACAGCCCCATGATGTGCCAAGGCCGTCTGCCTATTGGCAGATTTAGAGACAGGAAACGTTTTCCTTTTACTGCGTAGGGCTGTCAACCATACGCCCAACGCTCTACAGGCATATTCGATCGGGACCTACTGTTTAAAGTGGATTCCGAACCCTTGCAACATCCGCGGCATTGCCGGGACTCGAACTCAAAACCTGGGGCACCTTATATATATATATATACTGTTTGTGCCTTAATTTTGATTAAAGTTCGGATGCAGTGTACATTATTCCATTGACCTTCTGAAGTTCAGATACTCTGCAATCAGACAATTGCCCTGACTTATAGATGGTTTGTTCCACTGAGTGAGAAAATGTTCAATTCAATATATACTAATTTAGGGCCTGAATGGCCGAGTAGCTAGCTCTCTGGCGCTCGGTACCACAGGTTTCGGGTTCGAGTCCCGGAGGTGCCATGGATGTTTGTAATGGTTCGGAATCCACTTTAAACCGTAGGTCCCGGTCCTAATAGGATCGTAGAGCGTTGCGGGGCATTGTTACTCCACGTCCGTGGCTTATCTTCAAGTTACACGCGCCCCCTGGGTAATGCAAAGTGAGTAACGTCTGTGCAGCGCTTGTCTTAAGGCATCCATGACCAAGCTGTCTAAGTGTTTGCCAGCTGCATTGGAACAAATATATATATATATATATATATATATATTTGTTCCAATGCAGCTGGCAAACACTAATTTAGTGCGAATTAAGAGATTAGCAACTTTTATCAATAAAGCGCTTGCCATAATGCAGTGCTCCCTGTTATTTGTTTCTTACCCTAACAGCAAGTTTCAACTTTGTTACATGCGAAAAAGATATTAACTATTGACGAAGGTTTGGTTCAGAAAACCTCACGTATTTGTCCGCGTCCAGATTTGAAACATACAGTTTGAAAGAAATAAACAAACCTCCCTATCACTCCTTACATGCAAGCCTGCCATATTTTTTTTTTTTTTTTGGGAAGTCTTACATCTTTAGACGCATGACTAAACACCGACACTACTCGGAGCTCTAAAATTTTATTTCATCGAAAAACTGCCAATTGTTTTCCGCATAAGTTGTGTTTTTCTTTAGTGCTTTTTATCAAACTGAAAAAAAGGCGGTTTGATGGACATCCACAAGCGCCGCTCGTAGCTCTAGCATTCAAATGTATATGTGGCTTTTTAAGGGGCTACACAAAACATGGTACAATTTAAAATTACACTAAAAAAATAATTGTTTCTCACCCTAAATAATGAAATAAAATTACACTAAAAATAATCGTTTCTCATCCTAAATAATGAAATAAAATGTATAAACCTTATTTGGATCGACATATATTTACGAACGTCATTTTTAGTCATGAATGTATATATATACAAATCAATTATAAATTATTTTAACTCAATCACTTTAGCAAAATGTTTTTATTATTATTATTATTATGTTAAATTTATCTTTGAAATGTGCAAAAAAAACATCTCGATTAGAAGCTGGTATAAGTGCGACATTTAAAAAAAAAAAAAGAATAATTATAAGTGTAGCAGACAATATTATTTATTTTCAAACATTAAAATGTTGCTACAATTTTTTATTTTATAATTTCTTCTTATTATTATGTTTTAATTCTTTGCTGAAATTGTTTAAAAATATATATATTGATGACCTCTGCAGAAAAAAAAAAAAAAAAATTCCGCAATGCGAATATGATTAAAAAATTTCACTTTTATCATAATTTTACTATAAAAACTGCAATTTTTATTTAATTAAGGAACAATTATTTAAATTTACAGTCAGCATTTTTTATAACATATTCTCATTGTAATATGATAGATAATTTTTTAATTAAAAGGCCATTTTAAGATTATTATCGACATTTACCCCCAGAAATTTTTTGAACAGAGCATTACAGGATATTTAATAATGTTTCAAAGTACTTGAAAAAAAATTATTTTCAGATAGGACAAAGATAAGATAAAAATTATCAGTTATTTAGTTTTATCACATTTCGCAAACACAATTGTTCTGATTATCAAACTGATAATTGACTGAAACTGAATACCAGGAAATGTAACGATTCTAACAAAAAACAATTGCTCGTGATTTTTCTTTTATGCTATGTAGGATAAATTACGGTGATTTTTTCCCCTTTTCTAGGTAAATTTAACGAGCATGGAGTTTCATAATTGATTGTTCAAACCATTGTTTAGTAAATTTCCTTTAATAAAATATGACTTTCTAGACATATAATCCAAAGGAAAAGTTGAAAACATATAACATTGATTATACAAATTTCTATAATAGGTCCTTTTACATCCTTATTAGCAATTTATTTTTATAGAAGCTGATTAAGAGATTAATGTATATGTCTGTAAGAAAACTTATCATAATGTCATGGATCATTATTAAATGGAGATCTTCAAGAAACGAATTTAGAAAATGTCTTAGAAATAATTATCATCGTAAATAGGGTGAATATTATATTGTTGAAATTTTTATTTTTTAAATTTATATTTATAATGGGCCGGTACCATGGATGTTTGTAATGGTTCGGAATCCACTTTAAGCCTTAGATCCCAGTCTAATATGATTGTAGAGTGTTGGGCTGACAACTCTACCCCCGTAAAAAAAGTCAGCGTCACGAAGCTAAGTCAGACATCTACTTACGGATGCTTCATCACAACGGAGGCTGCCTCCTCCTTGCATGAGACGACACGGGTTCTTGGACTTGGGTCTAGATGTTACTGTCTACCAAGTAGTATAAGAGACAACACATTTAATTAATCGGGTTTTTTTTTTTTCAGGGACCTGATGGTCGAGTGACTGGCGTTGGGTGCTATAGGTTTCGGTCGGGTCCCGGCAATGCCATGGATGTTTGTAGTGTTCGGAATCCATTTTAAAATCGTAGGTCCCTGATATGACTCTTATATGTATGTTGGGCGTAGGGCTGACAACACTACTCCTCGTAAAACGAAACATATCCTGTCTCGAAATCTGCCAGTAGGCAGGCGGTCTTGTCCCACCATGAGGTTGTTGCGCCACTAATGATGATGATATTTAAGATATCAATCAATCACTTTGTAAATAGCAAAACAAATGGCTTGTAAAGGTTGGTAAAAAGTAAATTATAACAATGAATACATATAATAAAAACATGAAAGTTATAAAAAAAGGTAACAGAAACATGCATTTTAGACTTCAGTCTGTTCCAAAATAAGAATAACTGAGCTGAGCCATCGTACAAATAATCCCATGTTTGGCAAATCCAAAATGGAAGAGGAGAAAATAAAATACATGAGAGTACACAAAAATCACTACTGCCAAATTATGTAAAAAAAAAATAATAATAAATTTAGAAATAAAATGTTTTTATTAACTTATAATGTAACTAGGAAGTTAATAAATTTCGTTGCGAGATCCTTTGGTGATTCGAGGTAATACAAAATTCCATGCCATGTATTAGCAAACATCTGTGATATTGCTAATACATGACAGATGAAATGAATGACAATTGTGATACGTTGATTTAATTCCTGAAAATTATTACGAGACATCTAACAGATATTAGAGAGTTTTTGCATAACGTTTTTTATCGTCCGATATTTTTTCTACCTAGAGCGCATGCTCATAGGAATAGCTCAGTAGTGCAGTATTACAGATACGTATGCGCGATAGGTACAATGATTCCTATGAGTATGCGCGCTAGGAAGAATAATAGCGGATGATAAAAAAAAAAACGTTATGCAAAAACTCTCTATTATCTTCTACGTAGCTCATATGGGGAAAAAACCTCACTGAAGCTAAATCAGGCGAATATCCATTTATAATTCAATAACTCCCTAAATACTTGATAATATATCGTACAAAAATTGATTATCGCACAGATGAGGCATAAACAATCTTTCTAACTTAAGAATAAAACTATTATTCTGTCTCTCAGTTAAGAGCCGGATCAAATTATTAAATAAAATAAATTCATGTTAAATAAATTGCTACTGCCCGACTCGGGGCTCAGTGGAGACGTCCGCCGCTGGTGAGCATTAGGGCTATATTTCAATCCTCTGGCGGCGTTGTTGTAGACAATGTTTCAAAAACGAGGAGGCTCGATTGACGTTTGTGATGTTCAACTAACTTCTTGGCTCATTAGTCGGACTACCTAGCGGAGGTTTCAGGATTTTCTCCCATATGATACGCAAATGCGGGATAGTCCCCCGGAAGACACTGCTCTCCTTCCTCAGCGACTCGGAGCTAAGTCAGTCTTCTACCTGCGCGTGCTCCATCGGAACAAAAGCTGCTGTTTCCTTCTTTCCATCCATGAAAACTCCTACCAGGTAGTCCGACTCACGAGGCAAGATGCTGAACATCCCAAACGCCATTGTGTCTCCTCGTTATTTGAAAAGGTGTCTACAACAAAACTGTCAGCCAAATTGAACCTCAGTCCTAATGCGCATATTGCCGCGAATCGGGTAGTACTCATGGAGTGTCTACCGGACACTGAGGATAAATCACAACACATTGCTATTTCACATTTCCTTTACTTATAATATAAAAACTTTGGTACAAAGCTCTGCATAGATTTTATAATATAATCAGTTACATAACAACTAAAAGTGAAAGTTGACCTTGAAGTACGAGGTTGATATTGACATTGGTATTAGTTTACATTTATATGTACATGCCAGTGATTTTTTCCTTGAAAAGGCTCTTGATTTTGTTCGTTTGTTTTTATTCTATCAAATAAAAATCAAAATCCTTAAAAGCAATGTTGTGAAATTGTGCTTTTTAGTAATAGAAGTCCACTTGCAGCTCAGTAAGTTTCTGTCTGTAAGCTCTTTGGCAAGTGATTTCCATTGTAAGAGTAAAGATAAAGAATGAGGAAGCAAAATTTGCATCAAATCACCTCTAATTGGTGCCGTCAATTCATCTTCAGAACAATTATATGGAGTATTTTATTATTTTTTTTTAAGTTGCAATGTTAGGAAAACAATTTTATTCCTTAAAAATGTCTATGAAACAATTGTACTTGTTTTTGCAAAAGTCACTACTTTCACTATAGGGACGGATTTTCCTATAGGCTAACTAGGCTTCAGCCTAGGCCCTCAAGATCAAGAGGGGCCTGCATTCAAATTGTTAGCAAGATTAAAATTACACTATTCTAAAACAATAATCAAAAATAAGGATAAATTCTACACATATGACTAATAAACAAACATAAAAATGTATTGGTTAAGATCAACGCTTTTGGCTCATTGGGTCTGTTCGTTTGTATATACTAGATTGCACCAAAGTATAGTTCATACGTTCACTGATTACTAGGGAAATTATTAACGTGGCTTATGCTACTAAGCTCTGATTTGTTCTAGCGCTCTGTACCACAGGTTTCGGGTTCGAGTCCCGGCGGTGCCATGGATGTTTGTAGTGGTTCGGAATCCACTTTAAACCGTAGGTCCTGGTCTAACACGATCGTAGAGCGTTGTGGAGAGTGACATATTAAAAATAAGGAAAACCTTACTGTTCATATATATAGTGATTAGGGATTATAGTCTTTGTTGCTTCACATCCCCATATACCACTTCATTCATCATCTCTGATTTGTTCTTGCATTAATAAAGTGCAGATTGGAACAGACCTATTGATATCCCGACGTTCGGTTATATTCGTGTTACTTCGATAATATGAAATACGTGTTAATGTTAGAAAAGTTTCTTCTTTTAGGATTGCGTACACAATCATTTGATTCTCGCCTTTTGAGTTCAGTAGTTCACTACTTTAGTGAAGTGTTTATAGACTATAGAAAAATTTTATTAAAAATTAAACTATTTTTAAATTAAAAATTTTTCGTGATGCGCAAATGCGGACAGTTACCCCAAAATTCCTTCAGCTAAGACAATGCCCACTCTTTATCAACAATCAGATTCGCTTTAATATAATAGAAATAACCCTGTAAGAAAATGAAATTAGCTTTTTTTTTCACGCTTATCTGATTATTTTTCAAATAAATAAACTGGAAAAATAGGAATTTTTTTTTTTTTTTATGAAGTTTGTTGTGAAAATTGTTTTTAAATGCATTGCATCTAATCTTATCTTATTGTTTATTATTATTTTTTTTATGTATTGAAAGGAAACAAAGAATGTATTAAAGATTAACAGTCTTCATTATCACAAACACCACAACATAAAATATTGATAACAAGCAAGAAAATAAATGTGGTTTTTTTTTTTAATTATCGTTTAAAATCATCGCTTATATATATATATTTTTTAATAACTGCACTTATTTTGTATGAAGTCGAAAGAAAAAAAAATTAATTATTGATGCTCTAAGCATGATATTTTAGCAAAAAGTTGTCATGTTTGTCAATGAGTTGTCGTATGAGAGACAATCATGCTTTAAACATGATACATTTAAGAAATAGAAATAAAAATTTTAAGATGAAAATTAATTAATCTAATATACCAAAACCCGTCAACTACCGGACATTGTATTTACAGACGGAAACACATGCAATATTCTGAACATGTGTGCAATATCTTCCTCTAGCCCAGGGGTCTCCAAACTTTCCAGCCTTAGGGCCATACTGTTTACTCCAGTAAGTACCAAGGGCCAAAACCGTTTTAATTTTTCTGCCTTTATCTATAATTTTTAGACCAGTCACTGAGTACGCGCTCTGTGCGAGCATATGCTTGCTAACTACAAACTATTGTCAGTGAAAAATCACAATTACACAAATCTCATTAGTATTTTTTTTTTTTTTTTTTTTTTTTGCAAACGGATACCCCGTGGTTTCATTCGCATTAATTTAGCTTTTCCGTTCTGAGAGATTTTCAAGATAAAAATCATGTTTGGTTCAGGATCTATACATTCCAAACATCGATATGCATACATATGCGATACTCTTTACCCCAGCATACTATAGTTTATAACGTTGGTGGGATTCATTTCAATTACTTGTTATGCTTAAGTTAAATTTTCCGCGTATTATACTTGTCATTAAGTTTTTACCTAGCAAGTCAATAAAACCGAGTTATTATCCTTCTGTGCTTATTTATCCAAATTATTACAGCAACAATAAGCTATTGGCGCTGTCGCGGGCCGTAGTTTGGAGACTCCTAGGCTAGAGGAAGATATTGCATTTAGAATATTGCATGTTTTGTCCTCTGTAAATACAACCGACATATTAATAGCCGATTGTGTGATGCTGAACCCAAATAATTTTTTTTTTTTTTTTTTTAACTTTGAAAATGATTTATCCATTAACTACATGAGGAGAATTCGTAATATTTCTAACGACAGACTCCTGTCTAGAATATGGACAAGTGATTTTGATTAATATAAACTAGAGCCTTCAGTGGACTTTGAATAGAGCTAATATCATTTGAAAATAAATTTTAAGCATAGTTCATACAATTCCTCTTCATCCAGGTCTTTTGCTAACATTTTTGCTGAAATGAATTTGCACACCAAGCAACAAGCTTATTGTTTGTAATTTCATCATTGTTATTTTACATCAAATAACATTTAGTTGTGAAATAAAAACAGAAATAATAATTATCTCTTCATACATTTATATGAATAAATGATTATATTACGTAAAGTTCTTACAAACAAAACAAATATTTTTTATTTCAATTTGCCAAACAATTGAAAAACAGGAAATTAAAACTTAAATCTTTATCACTATGACAATAGATATCCTAAATTCTTTTGGAATTATTTCAAAAGGGAAAGAAATCAAAGTTTTTTTAAAACATGATTTGGGAAGGGAGGGGTATTCTAAAATGTAAGAAAAAAATTTAGAAAAGTTAAACTTTTTGTTTTATTTAGGGATTTAAAAGCATTGAAATTTATTTGATGAATCCATTGTCAAAACAGTCACTCAAGCTGAACCTAATCAATTTCATTAAAAATATAGGTATCAAATATTATTAGACATTGTGAAAGACAAAAAAAAAAAAAAATCAGATTTTACTTGATTTTTTCTGCTTTAATTGCTCTTAATACTGATTAACAAACAAATAATATTGATTGTAAAAAAAAAAAAAAAAACATGCAGCAACGATATAGGTAAATGAAAAATTTATTCATTTGTAAAACAATAAAGCACCATTAAAAAACATTACAAAAATGTTTATCTTAAACAAAAAAATACTACAATCAGTATACAAACATTGCAATAAAATGGTATCTTAATTATAAATTACAATTTTCTATTAGAGAAAATCTTAAAAATGTATACACACACACAAAAAAAAATTAATACAGGATTTTCTATGAAAATGCACAATTCTCATAAAACTCATTTAAGACATTGAACTGAATACTTAAGTGAAAGAACATTTTTTAAAAGCACTGTATAAAACTTTATTTCAAATTCTATTTTCAAAAAATCATTATCTATACAGGTTATCACAGCAATAAAGAGAGAAAAATTATTATTGAAAAAGTTTTTAAACATTTAGTATTAATCGATCAAGGCTATGTTTTTTGTATAACTACACATACAAAAATATAAATAAACATCACAGTTTGTAAATGCATGAAAATGATGATTTAAAAATGAACTGTACATAAAACCATACACTTTTGTGCTAAACTATCATCACAAAACTTCTTTAAGAGCTGTAAGTAAAAATAAAATGTAAACTAATTTACAAAAATTGAAAGTTGGTAAATTTGAAGTTAAAAATACTTAAGACTAGATAATTACATAAGATTATTTTGTTTCTAAAACCTAAAACATATAGTCTGACCAGGAATCATGTGGAATGATTTCATCCAATTTAACAATTGAAACAGATGTGGCACAAAGTTGATTTAAAAGGTTAATAGTGTGAAATTTTTTCATCTAATTTTTCTTTTAATATTGCAAAATCAAAAATTAAATTTGTTTTTATTGTAATTAAAATTCCTTCTAAATGACATCGCCTCCCCGATGAAGCAGCTGTTTTTGAATACGTCGGACTTGGCAGTTTGCCAATTTCCACATGATCAGTCATCGGACTATACAAATAATGATACACATAACACTTAAATATCTTTATTTATTAAAAATGAGGAACTTTGACTTCAATATTGAATATCACATAAAATTAATAGTTAAAATATTTTTTAACAAACAAATTTATTATTAACATAGTTGCAAAAGAATGAGAAATTTTAATAATATGTAAGACTTAAAAATAAATCTATTTGTTGTTTTTTTTTTATACTACATTGTTTTTTGTACTATACATTATATTTGTACTTTTGAATTGTGGTTTCAATTATCAAAGATCTGAAAAATCCTTTTATATTGTCAAAGATTAATTAAATGTAGATGAAATAAATTGTAATGTTATTATCATTTTTATATAGAAAGATTATTTTACACATTCCTAGAATAAATGTAAGTGTTCACTGCAAATTAATAAAGTCTTTGTAGTAGATGAAAAATACAGAAATATTTATGAATGATTCTAAATTGTATTTATTTTCTCAACATGAGTTCAAAGATTTTGTTTATACATTTTTTCCACCATTACACTTAAATTAAAAAAATTCAAGATCTAATAGGAAACACACATATAATAAAAAATACATACATACATTACTTAAATGATTGAAATATATCACAGAAATGCTATGGTAAAAACATATTGTTACAAGATTAAATTATTAAAATGTCCATTATATCATTTTAAAAATTGGTTATTTAATGTATAAAATATCTACTATGCAAGAAATAGTATGGCAATATACCAAAAGAAATCTTAAATTAAATTTTATGGAAAAAAAAAAGAACTCTTAGAACAAGCACTATCATGCATGCATTAAAAAAAAATGTTAATATTTTTTTTTTTTTACAAATATTTCCCTGAGAAACATGCATAACTACAAACAAGAGAGATTTATTGTAGCCGTATGTATGAAAATAATTTGTATGGCATCAAAAATGCATTATGTGAAAATATATAAACTATATTTTACACATAATACTAATAAAAATTTTTTATTTAAAGATGGATGTTTTTAAATTCTGGTAGTTTAATATCATAGTAAACAAAATTTACGGTACTGTTGTCTTGTAAAAATAACAAGACGAGAGATTAAAAATTAAACAGACATGCTTTTCATAACAAAACAGAGCAAAAAACTGGCAATAAAACCATGAATGCTTAAAACTTAACATTTGGCACAAGTACAACTATGTAATGCTTCTTATCACTACTCTGCAGAAACATTGCACCAGTTTTTATTTTCACAGAGCAAATGAAAAAAAAAATTTTTTTTTCTTTTACTTCAACAGCTAAGCTTCACCAACCTTAAAAAAAAAAAAAAAAAAAAAAATTAATAAATACATTAAAGGAGAAGAACAAAAAAAAGTGCTAAAATTACATTGCATTTTAATTACAAGTTATGTCATTAAATATTTTTTTTTTTTTAGTTTTTAATTGAATCTTCTTCATTTAAGATCTTTAATCATTTTTTATCTTTACAAAGAAAAAAACTTCAACTTCAATATCTCTAAAATAATACACTTTTTTACCCTCTCCCCATTTGGGTTACTATTTCCATTAATGAAAATCTTTAAGAACCATGAAAAAAAAAAATTAAAACAAAAATTATACAATTTGTTCTGCTATTTTTTTGCAATGAAACTATTTTTTTTTTAACATTAATAAACATCTTGATGCAAGAAACAATCTTCAAAGATGGTGGTACTAATACTTTACCATAATGACATTACCATTTACAAAAATAATCTTTCAAAATTGCTTTGTGTTGGATCTAGTCAATTACTTTTAAATTGTTTACATTTCACACAATAGATGATCAAATTATAAATGTCTCATATTAAAAAATTTTAATGAAAAATTGAAACATTTAATTCTTTAGGAGAAAAGTAATCTTTAAATATAAAGTTAGGTCTAAATTTAAAAAAAACTATGCATAACTACCTGGGCATTAGATTCTTTTTCTTAACTTGAGAGCTTTTTGGTTTTTGAACAGTTGCATAAATTGGTCCAAGTCTGGATTTAGCAGGTTCTGAAATATTTTATTAACATTTAACTATACAATATAATTTGTATATAAATAAATAAACAATGCTATAAAGTGAATTAAGATAAAAACAAAATGGGAAATTAAATTATTTTATAAACTACATTCAAATTATTATGCACTCAATAGTTGTCAGCAATTATTACAGTAACCTTTTCATAAATTTCTCATGCAGGAAAAATTAAGTCACTTAAATTTTAATGTATTTTTCTACACACAAGGGTATAGTCATCTCCATACAACAATTTTAACTAACAAAGCACAAACTGAATTGAGAAATTAAGGCAAACATTGAAAAAAATAAAATTGCATGTAAATAATTATATGAACTCGATAGATTTCCATATATTATATTATATTCTGCCATTAATAGCTTTAAATATCTCAATACAGCAATTCAGTATTTTTTTTTTTTCATCATGCAATATAACATTAAAGTCTCTGTTAAAATTTATTAGTATTTGACATATTTATAATTTAATTTTATCATGCATTACATATTAAAAATGTACTTCAATTTTAGTGAAGTTATGAATATCCACATAATAAAGTAGTTACAGAAAAAGATTGGTTACTAAATGTTAAAACCATAAAAAATATATAAAAATTCATATTAAAACTATAATAACCAGTATAGCAGACAATGTAATAACTGAATATATAATAATAATAAAAAAAAAAATGCATATTAAAAAAATGTTGTTTATTTAAATAAAATACAATATAACAAATTTTTACCTGACATGGCATCATCAGTCTTACTTTCAAGCCCTGAATCATCAGGTGATTCGGTATTTAAAAGATTTTGCCAAGTAGAATCAGGCAGCAAAAGCAACTTCTTCATCACCTGTAGAAAAGTGAGAAATCACATGATTTATTAAATTATAAGACAAACTAGCTATTTAAAAAGATGACAAAATTCCTTTTCTTAAAATTCATCTTCTTTAGCCAATCAATACAGAATTTTGACCTGACTCCCCCTCTTTATATGTTGCGAATTACAAGAAATCCACAAAAAAGAAAGGGAATTTAGGAAACACTTTTCTTCCTTGGTAATACAGAATATTACAGAAACGAGGGAAAAAAAAAGTTTATTTTAGGGCATTAATATTAAAACAACTTCCTAGTAAGGATATTTTCCCATACAGTCAAACCACTGATAACATGGAAAGGTGAACACCTAGTTCAGGGATGGACAAACTACAGCCCAACTCTGGCCTATGGATAGAATTTTAATATGCCGTTCTGAGGCAAATTAAAAGAAACATATATTTATATATTATATATCCATCTCCTTTTCTACTTTGATTGAATATTTTTTTTTTCTTCCTTTTTTTTTCACAGGACTGATGATCTTTTTACTTTCTCTATTTTTGTTCTCCAAAACATGAATCGATGAAAGTAGCAAGTCCAGACAGCTTTCAATCGATAAAGTGTTAAAAGCGGAAGTTCTTTCTTAGTTATAGTTGTAGATTGGCACCAACAAGCGTTATCTCTTTCTCAGGGAGCAGACATATGGGAATCCAATATAGGTGAATTAGACCTTGCATGTGGTCAGATTTGTAGGTTGAACTAATTGAGTTGCAATCTAGCAATCATCTCAAGCAGTTGTTTCTAAATTTGCAAAAGTTAAAGTTTTACAAATCATTATTGAAAAATTATTTATTCCCAAATTTAATATCTCACGTCCAGAAAATCAATGCTATGTTTGCTTCATCTTATATATGTGAACAAGTGAAACCTTATGAAAGAATTATTTCAGAAGTAGACTGACAGATGAGCATTTAGCCTCTTTCCTTAGAATCAGAACTTACATCTAACCTCGAACCTCAATATAAGGAACTTTTAAAAATAAAATCACAATTTCATTCATCTCATTAAGTTATTTAAATTGTACTTTTATATTGTTTTTAAAATTTTAGAAAAATTATCTTAGCCTGCCAAACTTTTCTTTTTTTTTCGATTATTGGCCCGCGACCGAAAAAAGTTTGCCCATCCCTGACCTAGCTGAACAGCAGAAATGAACGAATTAACTACTTGCCATGGGTGGTAGATAGACTAGACATGATTGACGTCACTTTGAAATTGATATTATTTCAGATAGAATGAGCATATATAAATATAATTGTGAATTGTTCAAGTTAAATAAACTAAATATCTTGCCTCAATTGGCTTTTTGTTAATGAATAAGTGGTTTGGAAGTTACAAGTCAAATTTACCTAAAGTATGCTAAAATTGAAAAAGAATATGTATTGAAAGGGACTGTAATTTTCCAAATGGAAAGGATAAAATCTTAACACACTAATTATTAAAAAAATAAATAATAACAACATACTTGGCATTGCTGAGTTGTTTCTTTCAACACTTTAGAATCTGATGGATCCTCAACAGAATAACCTACAACAGTAGGTCCCAATACTTTAGCAAGATTGTCCAAGGGCATCTGGCAATCTGGTGATTCTGCAACTCTGTAAAATGATTCAAATAAAGATATTAATTTAAACATAAGAAATATAATATACATAAACGCAAAATTACCATGGCGTGAGAGAAATTTTTTTTTTCGATTAAACATGATGAGATAAATAAAATTTGTTAAAATGAGTTGCATGCTTAAATTCACTAATTAGTCCTTCTAAATTCCTTTCATTTAAAAATAAATATATATAATTAATTGCTTTTTTAATATTTAGAATATATGATACCAAATTAATTAAAATCAACAACATTTATCATTAAAAACAATTATCACTTTAAAATCTATTCATTACAATCCTACAAAAGTTTTAAAATTAATAAATTAATTTTAAATGTTGATTTGTTACTTCAAACATTAATACTAGTTTTAAAGTAATATATAATATTGAATATCAAAAAACACAATGAACTTCATTATTAACACATTGATAAATCAACTAATCTTGATATTATATAAAAAGTTATTGATTTTCTTGTTCAAATTTCTGATAAAATATAATTATTTACTTTTAATAAATTTTGAAATCCTATTTATGACAGCAGTAATACAAGCAAATATAATATACCTTTGAAGATGTAACATAAGAAAGGCCAAAGTCTCCTTATTAGGTTGTGATAATCTACAGACGGCTTTATGTATTAAATCTACACTTACATTGTCATCATTTAGATCTGAAATGAAGAGCAACATGAGTAATGATTATTTAAGTTAAAAATACATAAACGAAATTTAATAAATATTGATGTGCAAGGACAATAATGAAAGCAAATTCAACAAAATTTAAGGAAATCAAATTACCTGCAGCTTCTACAAAATTCTGCCAAGCTGATCTGGGTATCAATGGCTCTTTCAAAGAACGGAGAAATTCCTTGATAGTTCCACAGAGAGTGTGAATATTTACTCTGTTCTGTAAATATAATTAATTATAGAACATGAAAAAAAAGAACAGAAAATAATTATGTGCTTTATTATTTCCTTGTACATAGTATAATTATCCATAGTTAAAACAGAAATAAATAATCCATAACTAAACTATTCCACTAGCAAAAATCAATTTGAATTCAACCATTGACTCGCATTTCACTTTGAATACATCAAATTTTATAATAGTTCATACATATTAAATAATTTAACTAATTACACATGACAGTTTTGCATACTATTATCAATGATTTTAATTTCATAAAATTAACAAAATTTAATTTCAGCCAGGATTCAATGAAATAAACATATTCTATAAATCCGAAAAGCAAGGTCCTTTTGCAGCAAAGTCTTTAGAAATAAATTATTAAGCCCATTTTTAAAACCTTTTCTGCTAATAAAGTTGCAATGTAGATTTGAAATTAAAAAAAAAAAAAAAAAAAAAAAATACAAAAAAATTAGCTATTTACAACTAGGCTTGTAAAATGCAATTTTATAAATTTCAGAAGATAAAATACACATTTCTAAAAATGCCTATAAAAAATTCATAATTAAAATTTTTATAAAACAAGAAATAGTAAAGTATGAGCTTTTAAATAGTTAATAAATGTTTTAAATAATACTTAATTTTATTATTCAAACACTCGAAACTATTTTTTGAAAATAGAGTAACAGGATGAAAAATTCATTTTCTAAAACAATTTCTGAATTAAAGAAAATAAAAAGTCATTAAAATTTTTCAAAATTCATTTACATTTTAAAATGAAAAATTAGACATAAAAAAAATATATATTGCTATTATTATATGAACAGATAAATGTGAAAAATCAAGGACAAAATACAAACCAGATTAAGCAAATGTTTTCCTTTAAGAAGCTTTTCTTTCAATTCCTTGACATCTCCTTCAATACCAGATTTGCGATATAAGCCAGTTTCTTTAAGCCCTCGAGCCTCTATTTCATTGACACAATGGACAACAAGGGAAGGAACCATGGGTGAAGATGAAGTAGAAGTATAGTCTGAAATAGTGCTCTGAAATACACCATTTAATGAGTTTTTAATTAAGTAATATATTTTGATTTTTATATAAAAAAAAACTTTCAAATAAACAAAATTTTTGATTATTATACATAAAAATGTCTTTAAAAAAAATGCATTTCAATCTAAAATTTAATCTTATGATATATATGGAAAGTTCTTTTACAATTTATACTACTAACAGAATATAAAAAAAGTTAAATTATATTCTGATTGAGCTGATACTGAAAAATGAGAATATAAAATAAATCGTTTTCCATCATCAGCTAGTGAATGTTTCAACGAAATTCTATAGAAATATTTGGTATTTCCTAAACAATCAATATATTATAATAAATATAAAGACATTTATATGTCTTTATATTTATTCTAAGTCCATTTTAATTATGCTTATTTTATTTAACTCTTGGAGGAAAAAATACAGTAAAAGCATCTTGCGATGGATACACTAATTTGAATGAGGCATTTTTATTTTTCTTGTATTATTAATGAATTAAATTTGAATTTATACAGCAATATAAATGTATTAATTTATAAGTGCATCATTATGGTGTATAATCATAGTCATCAATTAGTATTTATTCCCTAGAAGTCTTCATAAAGACAACAAGTTTACATTTGTATTATATGAAAATAAAGAGAAAAACACTCCTATGATCAGTCTGACATTAGCAAAAGTTTGCAGTTATATACAATTTATAAAGGTTCAAAAGACTTTTTTTAAAAAGAAAAATCATATATGTATAAAATGACTACTAGATATAGGGATTTCTGAAGTTACTATTGTGTTGAAGAACAATTGTGTTACAAGTCATGCATTGCATCAAATACATGACAAATTGTGGGTACAACTCAAACTTTCTGAACTGTGTCAAATTTTCAAAAACTGTAGTAAACTCCCCATCTCCACTCACCTTCCTAACAAAATTGTATCATAAAATTTAAAAGAAGGTATCATACAGTTGTATTTTATTAAAGTTCATTTGATTTCTATAAATCAAATGAACTTTTTATCGTTTATTTCACAGATCGAGATATAACAATTCTCAAAAGATATATTTTCAAAATATATAAGTTAAAATTTTTGGAGTCCCATCAACCTTTAATAGCTATGAGTAACATATTAGAATGCATGACTATGAAAAAGCAGATCAAACATTTCTAAAAACTCTTAACACTTTCTTTATATATATCTAAACTAATATATATATATATATATATAGTTTAGAAATCATTTTTTCTAAACAATATTTCAATAAGTTACCATGTATTATAAATAAATAAAATTATAATACAATTTCTGTAATACCATATAAATACAAGTTTTATTTTGAAATTTTCAGTGAAGTACAGACAGTACTTTATTATATAACTAGGATGTCATACCTACCATAGAACCTTTTATAGGTGTAGGAGTAACAGGAATACAAGGCAATGGACTTTGATTCATACATTCTGGATGGCAAGCCATTTTACAATCACGACATTTTTGAACTGGCTTGCAAAATGTGATGGCTTTATCGCAAATATAACACTTTTCAGAACGTAATACAGATCTTGAGACAAAAGCATGCGTCAGTTTTCCATATGAACTGTAACGCTGATAAGGTGTGCTAGAAATATGAATTCAAAATTAGTAAATTTACATAAAATAAATCTACAATCATTAGAATAATAAAGTATAGTTACCTTGTAAGGCATGTATTGCTACTTCGCCTTCTTAAATTATAAGGAGTTTTCATAAGTTCAGCCACTGCAATAAAAATATTTATAGCTTTATGCTTTATTTTAAAGAGATAAATGATTTATGCCAGAGTAGTTGTTTCATTCACTAGTTGTTCAAAGTTGTTTCATTCATTCATATCATTTCATCATGTTCCATTCATATCAAATGTGACATAAACTGCTTAAGGAAATTAAAAAAAAAAAAACTTATAAATTTAGAAAACCTTTTTTTGTAGCTTAAATATATTATTTATGGGGAAAATCAAAAATAATATTCTTTAACAATAATCTAGAATAAAATGATTATCTATATATAGTAATAAATTTTATATATGAAGAAAATTATTACAACTGATTTATTACAATTGGCAGATAGTAAACAATTTTTTTCTCAAACCATTAACTTTGATTTCTTATTAAACCTTTACTCTTTACTATTTTGAAATTAAGAGTTTGACAACTTAAAAAAGCAGATTTTTTATTTTGTTCAATTAGAATCAATGAGTAAAACAAAAACAAGATTCACTTTATTTATTCTGCTTTTTTTTAAAATTCAAAACCAAAAGTAAAATTTTAGAGGATAAAATAAGAATTACAAGTAACTTAATATCTACATCAAATTCAATGCCAAAAGCTACTTGCAATATTCTCCTACTATAATCTGCACATTATGTACTAAAAAAATTTTAATTTAATTTAATTTTTAGTACTTATATAAATTTTTACTAGTAAGTTCCTGTCCACATCTTTTTCATCAGTAAGACTACAAATGACCATGGTTAAGTTTGTTTGGAATAATGCCTTATTCATACCATATATATATATTAATTTATTCAAATGTTTGCCTCACTAAGTTACAAGGAGTATAAGCTCCTCTTTGTCTTTACAGTTTTTCTGTGTATATCTGAAAAAATACACTTTTTTTTTCTTCTTATAACAAAAAAACTATATTTTATTGAAAATCTCACGTTGATATTGATAAGCGGAAGTGCATTACATAAATATAAATAAAGTATTCCACAGATAGTCTGGAAGAAAATGAATGCCTATTTGATCAATATATTTGAGGAATCATTTGGCATTATATATATAATACACTCATGTCCATAAATTAAGAATAATTCAGAATCACACAGAAATTGAACTCTAAAATAGAAATTTCACCTGTAGAATTATCACACACATCTTGAAGAAAATATGCAAATTACAGGAAACCACCAGATGGCACGGATAGTATGTCACAATGACGAGAGTGTAAGAGAGGGGGGCATATAAGGAATGGTGGCAAAGAAGTAAAATTGTTCACAAGCGCTTTAAAAGCCTTTCAGTGCAATAACCGCATAGTTATAGCACAAAGGAAGCCTTTGGATGATTTTTACGTGGTAGAATTATCGGACCACTGGAATGTGGACGTACCCAGCTGGAAGTATCCGAAGAACTTGGAATCGCCAGAGTGTCATCTCCAGGCTTTGGCAACGATTCCAAGATGATGGTAATGCGAGTAGATGATACAGCACAGGTCGCCCCGAGTTACAACGCCGAATGAGGACCGGTATTTAGCAGTTACTGCCAAAAGAAACAGACGGAGCACAACATCAGACCTGTCTCGTCAGCTCTCTTCAGCTACCGGTACGACAGTTTCAAGGCAGACCATGTACAGACGCTTAGGGCACATTGGTCTATATGCTCGTAAGCCTGTCAGATGTGTTCCACTTACCTCAACTCACTGTCGCCTGTGATTAACCTGGAGTAAAGAGCATGCATTGTGGACACCGCAACAGTGGTCTTGTGTGATGTTTTTCCGACGAGTCCAGGTTTAGTTTGCATGATTCTCGCCGGACTTTCATATGGAGAGTGTCAGGTACCCGTTACCACCAAGAGAACACCACTGAACCACACTGTTACGGTGGTGCAGGATGGCTCGTTTGGGGAGGAATTATTCTTGGTTCCAGAACTGATCTGCATGTTCAGAGTGTAATGATGACAGGCCACATCTATCGGGATGTCATTCTGGAACAACATGTATGTTTGTTTCGGGGCACCATGGGTGCTGAATTTCTGTTTATGGATGACAACGCCCGTCCTCACCGTGCAAACATTGTAGACGAATGCCTTCAATAGGAGGATATCACCCGTATGGATTGGCCAGCATACTCACCGGACTTGAATCCAATAGAGCATGTGTGGGATATGCTTGGCCGACGAATTGCAGCCCCGTCAACCCCCTGCCATCTGTCAACTGGAACTGGAGGGCATTGCTTGATGAGTGGTGTAATATTCCCCAAGACCAGATTGATAATTTGATACTCAGCATGCCTAGGTGTTGTAAGGCCTGTATTGCATCGTCCGGGAGACATACTCCATATTAACCATCATACTAACCATGTTATACTGTTTTTTTGTTTGCTCCAGGCAGTAAAAATCGCAGTTTTTATTAATTATGTCAAACATATGGCATCTTTTTTTTGCTCTTTACCTTTTGTTTAATAAATAGATTTTACAAATAAGTCAAATTTGTTTTGCTTCTGTCTCTTTCTTTGCCTGAACTTCATTATCCTTAATTTATGGACATGAGTGTATATATATATATAAATTTACTTATGTTCTATGGTTAGATATCCACCTCGAGAGGGAAAAAAAAATACAAGTAAAATAAGCAATAAAAAATTTAACTCTGATGTTTAATTTTGCAAGCAATATAATAAAACTCTTATTCACAGGACTTATATACATATTAGCTACATTAGTCACAATCTGAGAAAATTTACTTTTACTTTAGAAAATATCTATATAAAATGATTAATTTCAATACATGTATTGAATCCATACCTGATTGAGGAGCAGGGCTTGGTGGTTCCAGGGATGAAATTAAATTTGATTCATCACAAGTACTTGATTTTGGAGATTCTATTTCTTCATATATTTTATCGATTTCCATTCCTTCCTCATTACCCAACTGGAAGTGGACTTTTCCCTACAATTAAGATTAAAACATATATAATGAAATTCCAAAAACAACTAACCAAGAATTATTTTGGCATTTTTCACAAAAAATTTTTTATATAATATTATGTTTTTACAATTTAGCCAGATCTTAAAGAGCTTTTTAAATTCATAGAATGTGATCTACTTTGACGTTATTGAAAATATGAAAGCAGTAATATTGTTTATTTAGGATAAAAATGCAGAAAAAATTAAAATAAATTATATATATAATAAAGAGAAATGTAACAGAAAATCACATTAAAGAAAGATTTCATAAACGTAATAATGCTTTTAATACTATCCATTTCTTTTTTAGTGAATAAATTTTATTCTAACCATAATTATTTGTTATTAAGACATGCAATTCTTAATATAAACTTATTACTGAAATTTTAACTTCAACAGTATTTTCTCACACATAGTAAATAATAATTTTGAGAACATAAAATTATATATATATATATATGTTATAATATACATAATTTTTTTTTTTAAAAAAAAAAATTTCATGTCATATTATATTTCACTATTTCTAAGAATAATGAAAGATTGCTATTAGAGAAAAATAAGATTGCACAAAATCTTTCCTTCCCTAAATATATGCAAAAAATGTTGCTGTTTTTACGTTATTAAATAAAAGGTAACTTTATACATACAGATGATAATATAACTGTGATTATCTAAAATATCCAATCTTTCGGAATTGAGAATAACTGGAAAGACGATTGTAATAAAATACAACTGTGTTAAATTTTAAAACAGCTTCATAAAGACACACTACTACTACTACCACCACATCACTGTGCCTACACAGATGAGTTGCTCCTTTACAGTTTGGAAATGATGTGGGTGAGAAGAAGTCTGGGCTCTTTGACACTCTACAATCATATGAGATCAGTACCTACGGATTAAGGTAGATTTCGAACGACTACAAACATCCATGGCACCACCAAGGATTCAAACCCAACACCTGCGATACCGAGCGACATATCCAATCGAGCGCTAGCGATACTCGGCCATCAGGCCCCTCATAAAGACACAATATAAAAGAAATGTATAAACAAACCTCAAACTTTTTCTTCTTCTGAAGACTACATCGTCCACTTTTCTCCATGCTTCGCTTTTTGCCACGATAACTAAATCGGTCCATTGTGTCATCAAAATCAGAAGGGCACAATGATACAAGAGAATCCCTTGCTGCTGGAAGTCTATTTAATAAATGAAAATCAAACATAAAACACTATAATTTGAAAACAAAATGTCCACAAAGTTTAATAAATAACAAAACTTACCCATTCTCTGACTCAATTTGCTCATATGTCCCATCATTGAAAAGAGTTTTTACTTTCTCTCTTGTTTGATTGTCGATTGTATTTTCATCAGTTAAAATAACATCTTTGATAATATTCAATTTCTTCTCCTATTAATTAGACAAGCCAAATATTACTTGAAATGAAGTTATTCATATCAAATATTACTTTTGACAGAGATTTCAAGCGAACAATGTAAAAATCTAATAAATACTTGAAACATTTTATTGCTTGATACTAACAGAAGAACAAAAAAATAAATTAAAAATATAAAAAAAATTATCATTGCTAATTTAAAAAAAAAAAAAAACTATTAAACATTAAAAAGGACTTTAAAATGATCACAAAAATTTGAATGTAATCACCATTTAAAAAATAAAGTATATGAAAGTACTAAATTAGTGACAGTTCAATACTTATAATTCATGCATGTACACACAGTCCAGTTACATTAATGTCTCCACCACCTACTTTTGACGTCAACGTGAAATAACCAATCAAAAAGGCAGGTGGCAGCACATTGCAGTGAAGTGTATATAAAAATTCCACTTAAATACCACACTCCACTGAAAGCCAGAATATATAAAAGTGTATATTCTGGCTTTTGACAGGTGGTCACATTAATGTGACTGGACTGTGTATAAGAAAATGAAATTTTGATGCCAAACAATTTTATAAAATTAGATTTAATGAATAATAAAACTTATAATAATATCAAAAATCATAATTTAAATTCTCCATTTAAAAAAAAAAATCCCATTACAAAAATATGTTGAAAGAATCTAATACTTTTCTGGAAGATTTTTTTCTATAAAACTTTTATAATATCAATAAAGCAGTAAGATTGGAAAAGGATTAAAAACTTTTTATATTTAATAGTGAGATAGTTGTAATAATATAGACTAATCTCACTATTTGAATTTAATTCATAAAATAGATTTATAAATAATTGAAAACACACATTGAGGGTTATTTACTCCTCTTTAGAAGGATTTGAAGGTCTTTAATTATTAATTTTTATTATTTAAATGTTCAGTCTGATTAATGGCTTTTCTTCTGTATTAATAACTACTTATATCATCCTCTCCGTAACAGAAGGGTTTTTGTAAAATATCCATGAAGAAGTGTTCCATTTCTTTTTCTATATCTATCTAAATATACACCTATTCTAATTAATAAAGTTTCTTTTTTTATTTCAAGATAAAAACACTACAAATCTTGTATGAAATGTCTTTTATACTTAGGATTTAAAAACTACTTTAAACTTTTAATCCATTTATTCTTAATTCAATTTGAAAAGTAATTTTACAAATTTTTGCTTAGCTAGGTATAAAATTTAGATAAAATATTAGTGGTCAACTTAAACATCTCAACATTCATATTACCTTATCAGGATCAGAAACATGATTTTAAAATTTCATAATTGGTTAAGTAAAATTTAATAATTATTTTCCTGAAGCAGAGCTGAACAAATATTGGTATTTCATATGAAATGCTTATCTCAAAACATTTAAAAGTCTCTCAAACAATTAGCCATCAGCATTTTAAAAGTATAGTTTAATATTGTAATATAAAACTATTTGTACATATAATTTTGAACACTTGAATGTACTACGATAACATTATAAATTTTTGCAATCAAGAAAATTTGAGATTAAAAATAAAAATAATTGAACCATACTATAGTTTGCTTTTCTGTTTCAAGTGCCTTTCTCTTATTTACTTCTTCTTCAACCAGACTTCTAGAAATATTTAAACAAATAATAAAAATACAATGAATTTAAATGTGTATATATATATATATATGAGATAATATTAGGTAACATTCCAAAATAGGAATGCAATAAAATACACAAAATGTACTCGTAGAAAAATTTGCAATGAAGTCAATTTAATATTAAATTAAAATTCTATTCTTATTTAAAGAAGAACATAAAATATGGTTGATGAATAAAAAGACAGCAGTTATATCAAATAAAGAAGAAAAAAAGAGTAAAATAAAGAGTTAATTTTATGGAAAATTAAACAATAAGTGAAAAAAAACATTTATAACATTACCCTAAAATAAAAGAAATCAAGAAAAAATTTACCAAAATATACATTCCTAAAATTTTTTGACAACTATTACAATAATTTACTTACATTAATTGTTTCATACGACACTCAAGTCCTTTCTTATCCGTTTCAAGTGAATTATAATTGCTCTCTAATTCTTGAATTTTTTTTTCAGCTTGTTTCAGTTTAGCAATCAAACCAAGTTGGTTTTCAACAAAAACTTAAATTCTAAAAGAAATTATTCATTAAACAATCTTTATGTTCCATATAAACAAATTAAAATAAATTTAAGCAAATAAATATTTGTTAAAATATGCTAAGTACTCATTCTAAAGCTTAAATGTAATTATTAATGTTTTTTTTTCTTTATTCCCAAACATAAATGATATCCAAATCAATTTTTAAGATTTACAAAATATAAAATGAAAATTAATTTAGAGTACCTTATTCATACCTTAATAAATGCACAGAATAGATAAAAATTTCAAACTAACTATAAAATTAATACAGCATAAAAAAAAAGAACAAATGAGTTATTGTCTATTTTTTAATTATTAATTTGATCAACACTAGTCCATGATATAATGAAGTTTTACTAGTTAACTTTCCAATTTGTAACAATTTCAAAATATACGTAAAATTGATTTAAAGGAATTATTAAAAGAAACAAGAAAAAAAAATTATTTGACTTCAAAAAAATAATTTATCCTTTTTTTTTTTTAATTACAAACCCTTTTCACATCCTTTAGTTAATACACTACTATATCGACAGATATCATCATATTGTGCAACTAAAGACAGCTTTGGAATAGTTTGAGTTGCCATGCCCTGCAATAAAAAAAAAATTCCAAAACATTAAATTACTCACTACATAAAAATTTTAAAAATATAAATGGTATAAGTGTTATGGCACTTTGACAATTTCCTTACTTGAGCAATTATATTTCAGTTTACAAAAGAAATAAAAATCTAATAAAGAATCCTCCCCACTAATTTTAAGTGAATAATTATATATGAAAATTTATTTTCTATAGGTAAAACTTATTATATCATAAATATACAGTGCAGCTAAAATTTTAGATTTGAGTAACAAATTGGAATTGTTATTGTAATAGGGTAATAAATAAGAAAAAATGTAAAGAAAAATATTTCAATACATTCACATAGAAGAAAATTATGTTTCATAGAAAGAATAAACTCGTAATATATTTATCAAAATAATAATAAGATGTACTTAAACGTAGCATCTTTAAATATATTTATTTCAAAGGATAGTCCAAGACTTCTTTATTCGGTTTCAACAATATATTTCGAAATTCCTAATGTATTTTATTGATAAATTTTAACCTTATCAAAAAATTTCAAATATTAAATTTGGTATAATATATTTTAAAATATAAAATCATTTTGTAATAAGGGAAATCTTCCCTGTTATAAAGTTAAACAAATAAAAGGGTAATATACATTATAAAAGCAAAATAAATTATATGCAAAATCTTACTTTTGTAAATAAATATATAAAGCTAATTTAACGAGTAGTGAATAATAATTTTTAAATTACTTATAAATTAATGTATAATGACTGAACTTAAAGCATGGTTGAAGTAAAGCTTTACTGTTATGTTGCCAAATTTAAAGTACTAAAAAAAAAAAAAAAAAAAAAATTCGGAAAAGGCATTTTACATTTCAAATACAAGCGGGAGATGCGCGCGACTTCTTGAATTATAAAAAATTTTGCCAGATACTATAAAAAAAAAGAAGAAATATATGTCAATAAAAATAGGAAAATAGTTCCTCTTAGTTCAGGATTTGCAGTTGGGTGCAATACTGTTGTACCCCCCTGAAGAGTAAGAAGGGATCAAATATCGTGGTGTATCCGAATAATATTGGCTATGTTGACTGCCAGCTCGGAGTATAAATCCTCATCTGAGGGATGGTCCAGACAATGCATGACGGCTGCAACAGCTGGGCAATCAAAGACATGATGAGGAATCAGCTCGAGATCAGGGCAGATGCCACATTTTTGGTATTTTTAACTCCATCCGCAGAATCTTTAATAGAAATAATCATAAGTTTAGATTTTGATCAAGGCATTTGAATCTGCGAGGATGCAATACTGTAGTTTAATTAAATACAGGAAATGCACTTAGTTTCGTTTATTATGGTATAAGCATTTACTACTGCATACAATTTTAATCGATCATGATTTCTTAGCTACCATGCTAAATTATATTAAATGAAGTAAATTACTTTCTTTCATATGCGCTTTGTGTCCGAATTAGAGAAGCTTTGGCTGAATTTGAAATGGAAACTGCCAAGTCTATGCCATGGTGATCACTGTAATTCCGTTGGCCAGAAAGACCTGTCATTAGGCTCGAAGAGGACATGACTATGCGAACCAACAAGATATTATCTTTGACAATTGTTTTCTGCATTCTTCTCTGAAAATAGGACTGAATGCCAGACAGAATAACCCTGAATTTACTACATATATGCCGTTATAGGGGCGAATGATGAACTCGCATCACAGCAACTATCATTTGAAAATACTTTTTTTTGCAACTAAAATCCTAAACAAAAATTGTTCTTGTTGTCCACTCTTGTTTGCCAGACAAATTTAAAACTATTTTAAAAGTGATAATATGTTAATTACATAAAAATGATTGGTTTAAAACGTGAAATCATTTCAAACACTTAGAATGCAATTTATATAAATAGGAGGTACTCGTATAGGAAAAGTGGGTTTTAATACCCCTTTATAAACCATCTCAATTCGTTATTGATCAAAAGGTTTCTCACCTGTGTGAATACTCACGAGATGATTTATGAAATGACTGCGTGTCTTTTTTTTCTGCTGGTTGACGCGAGCATAAGTCTCAAACCGTCAAGTTTCTACTGCGTAATTTGAGATTATACTCGGAAAAAGAATTGTTTGTCGATTATTTTTTTATCTTTGATTTACTGCTGTTTGTTTGCGAAGGGATGTTCGACTTATCCAAGGAACTTTAAACTCTTCTGTACGAGGACTTCAATGTACTTGGAGAAGCGGAATTCTTGTTTTATAGACAGTTGGATCCTTGTCACTATTAATCCACTGTTATTGGATCTATATCTACGAAGATTTTTGATATGGATGTACAAGTTTATTTTTATATTCTGTAAATTTTATTGCAATAAATATATTTTTAATGTCATTTGTCTCGTTTTGATGCGTAATTGTAATTACACTGTAAATGGTAGTTCTCTGACAATACCTGAAACTAGGGGCCACGAATATGAATCAGAGGAAGAACCCTATAATTTTTTTCTATAAATCTATCGCAGGTTGGAATTCCGGAGGAACAAAAAAAAATTTCCTTGTGAGATTAACTAATTGGATAATCTATTGTAGTAACTGGGATAGGCGAGCATTGTTCATATACAATAAACAGTCGCATCTATTTAATGTTTTACTTAATTTTTTAATTGATAATTGTGTTATGCACATAAAATATCACTGTTATGCACATAAAATATACGTACATTACATTTTTTTTTTCAAGCAAATATTAAGTTATTTCTAAATTTAAATAAAAAAGTATATTGCTCCAATTTTTTGGTACATTCCTTGATATTTTGAATATAACTTGCTAAAAATGCTGGCAGTGATTTTTGCTAGATGGCAATCATTGTCAACAATATTGTCTTCATTAAAGACATAATGGAAGATATTTACAACAATATATTGTACCAAAAACTGAAATTTAATTGCGAGTTTTTTAAATGTAAATACTTTGATTGTAAATATGATTTTCCAAAATTCAGTTATACCGGTAGATTAGCTCATAATGACCGATTAATTTTCATGTATAATAATTACCCAGCGGTTTTTTTTTAAAATAATTTTAGAAATGGGAAATTCATCTTTAGTTATAGCAATGGGTAAATGTAAATGGGCTTACGAATTATGCAAATGTGGATTTAAAACTTCTAATCGGCAAACTTGAGTTTGAAATCTGCTTTAATATTTTCTAACTTTTTTTCTTTGTCGTTATCCAACTGTTTTTCGGTATGAATTGCATTTCTTTTAACTCGTGGGAAAAGGATTTAATATTTTGGACCCAAGATCACACAAAACGGAGCCAAATTATAGTTTCAAAACTAAATGTAGCTGGTTTACATTTAAACGTCTCAAAGTATTCATTTTTAAAAAAATATACTTGTAATCTCATTTTTACTTTTTCTGGTAAAATCGGATTAAATATTTGAAAATATAGGGAACATTAAATTTAAAAAATAGCATTTTCTAATTTGGATATTTGTTCTTTCGTAAAGGGTATAGAATTTAGGCATTCCACAAATTAGTTGAAATATGAATTGGCATTTATCTTGCAATATACTATAGAGATCACTCATCAATTTACCTATTTTGTCGTTTACTCATAACTCTTCTAGTAAGTTCTTAAACTGACGATGGGATTTCGTTTTTCGTTCTGCAGAATGCGACTTTTTTTTAGGACAATCTTAACAATCTTTAATCCCTTTTCTGTGAATTTCTAGCAGAGAAGAGGTAAAGAAATATGAGATTTTAAGAATATTTCTAAAAGGTCAATGGGAACTTAGGTTTTCACCATCATTACAAACATTATATAAGTCGCACCACTTACGCTTTTATTATGAGGCAATTCCAAACCTGTTCATTACTTCATCCAAAGAATGTACTCCGCAAAAATTGAAAGAGTGATGTGTACAGGGTATAAACAACATTTTAGAATTAAGACCTAAAACTTCTAAGTTGTAAAACCTTTGCTTGAACTCCTGAATGCACTCCAGCCATTGTGTAAGAAATTGTCGTATCCTCATCCCAAAAAATTTCTATTTAAGTAGTCTTGATTTCAGAATTGTTTTCATAATCAATCACCCATGTCTTCGAGACACCCCATCCAATATCGAACTATTACTTTCAACCCAAAGATGAAGATATCTTTGTATTCTGGATGCAAGACCAGATTGTAACTATCATTTCAATAAATTAGGTGGTACCATTTTTTTTTTTTTTGAAACTGTAAACGAAGGAGGCTAGTAGTGTGGAGTTTTAGGATGGTAGATTTGCTATTACAGTAGAGGGCATAGTAGATTAGATTTGTAAAAAAAAGTTATTTTTGCATCTGTATCGGCAATACTAGTGATTGTGAGGCTTCTTGCCATGTTTGAATGCCTATAGAACAACAGTTCTGATAATTTAACATCTTGCTCCTCATTGCACAACAGCCTTATGTTGGATCAAGGCCGTCAGTCTACTGGTAGATTTAGATACATGAGATGTTTTTTACGGAGCAGGTTTGCCAGCCGTAGGCCTTACAGCCATATTAGACAGAGATTAAAGTTATCGGGATGACAGTTTAAAGTGAATTTCGAACCACTACAAGCATCTATGACACCGTCAAGGCGCGAAACCGAAACCTATGACACCGAGTTCCAGAGCGCTAGTCACTCGGCCATCAGGCCTCGATATATCACAATGTCAAATTATCATAACTGTTGTCCGAGATATCTTGATGGAGTTGAATGATTCTGAGCGAATAATAAGAAAATATTTATGTATAAAAATTAACTTATAACTAATTTAACAGGGTAATTTTATTTACTTTTTGGCAAAATTTTTCAATATTCCATTAAATACTACTATTCGATTTTGACAATTTTTAAAATAATTTTTGATAATAGCATTTAGATAGCTGTGCTATGTTCGATTAATCTTAAATTACTGTAAGCGAATCTTTAAATCGCTTGCTTATTAAATATAATCAAAATACAAGTTTAGCAATGATTTTCATTTAATGAGCTAGACGCAGAATCTGTATTGTTAAGAAAATTTTAAGTGTACTTATAATTTATTTCTTGATATTTATCATTGAAGTGCATTTAATAACTGAAATTATATGAAACTAAAAATCCAATGTCGGTCGTGAATCGTAATAGAAGAAACTAGAAGTTACATTTTGTAAATTTTAACGAAGGATCATTGAGGTTGATATGTAGGCACTTTGAGGCTTACTGGCTCCCCAGATGCTGTACCTCCCATAATAGCTAAAGTTTAAGCCTTGAAGATTTTTGGATTTACCCAAAAATACTATAATGAATTTAAAGAATATTAAGAAGTACAGGAAAAATTGAGTAAACATCGTGAGCTTAAAAATAAATTCAAATAAATTATGAGAACTAATGGCGCTGAAGAGAGAGCTTGCTTGTGTAAACTATTTGTTAATATAAAAGGTGATAGATGGCGCCACCAACAAAGAATGTAACTAGGTGTGTTCCTGCTATGGGGACCCCTAAGTAAGAGCAAGATTGATGGTAAGCAATGGAGCGAGCGATGGCTCAAACAATATTTGAAATATTAATAAATATATATAATCAACTGAGAGTCGTTTCATTTAATGTAAAGCAAAGAAAAAAGAAGCCAACACTTGAAAAAGCCATAAATTATCCAAAACGCTGTCCGGTTTCTGAATCATGGGCAACGCTTTAAAAGTTTTACGGATGCTTGCATAACTTGGTTTAGTTCCTTTAGTAGATTCAAACGATCTGACAAATTTTAAAAACACAACTTTGTGTTCAACAAGTTAGCTATTAATGTTAAATATTGGTGGAATTGTCGCTCCGCAGTTATTTTTGGCACACTTTAGGGTTAATTAGACCAGTACCTACAGTTTAAGTGGAATCTAAACCATTGATAAACATTAAACGCCACTGCCAGGTTTCGAACCTAAAGCCTGTAGTTTCAAAGGCCAGAATACTAGCCAATTTGCTCTAGGCCGCCTGTTTAATATTGGGTCTTGCTGAATATTTTGCCATCATAATTTGGGCTAAGTTCTTCAAGGAATGGACCCTTAGAGCAATGAATTTTGAAGGCAAGAGGGGGAACTAACTTTGACAGCAATCGCCGATTTCTCGATTAATGTTATTGAAAAATCGAACATTTCCTCTAACAGGCGTCACCAATTGCAAAACCACTGATGCACAAGCATTTTTTCTGACATTCTATAGTTTGTTGATTCGCATCGCATTTGAGACATATAGGATGTTAAAGAATTATACAGTGCAATACTCGCAATTAAATAGTTTTTAGCAACTGCTGCTAGCGTGAAGCTAAAGAGCCTAATTTCTCGAAAGAGCAGGCTAGCGATCAGACACAAGGTTCTACTGTATAAGTCTATCCTTCGACCAATTCTCTTATATGGATGCCCTATCTGGGCGTCCTCCTCCATCGCAAATCTTATTTAATCTCCTTATTCAATAGTAATAACTCTGCTGTAGCGGCCACTAGCTCCTTCTTTGTAAAATGTTGAAACATAGCGGTGGTCTCATGCCCTTTTGAGTTAATAAGCAAAATAGATAATTAAATGCCCTTTTTTTTTTTTAAAAGAGAATTATTTATTTAATAAAATTATAAAATGAAAAATATCAAAAATGTAGATGTTGATGGAATCAGTTGCATGTAATAACCCCGAATGACAAATTAGGAGAAAAGCGAACTTTTTTTCATCTAGGCAGTTGTAAGGAATTAATTTAAAATATTTAGAACAGTGCGAGGTCTTTTGCTATGTTTGCGGGAAGAAATATCATAATCGTAATTTTGTAGGATATTTAATACAGGGTTATTAATTTTTCGCATATCATTATAGAATTTAGTAGAAATTTTGTGAACAAATTGTCTTAAACTTGGAATCGAGAGAGCTCGTCTAATATCGTCATTACGAAAGTACCAGGGTGAATTCGTTAACATTCTGAGAGTTTTGTTCTCAAGCCTTTGAATAATTTCAAAATTTGTACGCGCGACAGAACCCCAAACTGGGCTTGCATAAGCTAATACTGGACGAAGATAAGAGAGATATATTAGAATTTTGAGATTAAGAGGTAAAGCTGAATTTCTATTGATTAAAGGGTAGAGAATTCTAAATTGAGTATTGAATTTATTTCTAAGGTTGTAGATATGCGATCTGTAGTTAAGTTTACTATCAAGGATAATTCCTAAGTACTTAGTTTCTTTAGACCAGGTGATATAATTATTGTATATTTTAATATTAGGAGGGTTATAGGATTTTTGCAAGTGAAAAGAACTGCTTCAGTCTTGTCCACATTTAATTTTATCTTCCAGTTAATGAGCCATTTTTCTAAATCAATGATATAATTTTGCAAATTTTCCTGGATAGTGCAAGTTTTTCGGCCTTGCGTTAAGATTGCAGTGTCATCAGCATAAAGACTAATTTTGATATTGTTCTTTTGTGGAATATCGTTGATAAAGATATTATAGAGGAAAGGAGCTAGAATAGAGCCCTGGGGCACACCAGCGTGAATATCACGAATTGAGGAATCAGTATTCCCTACTGCGACAACAAAGTGTCTGTCTGAAAGATAGTTACGAATTACTTGAATCAAATAAGGAGAGTAATTGTAAGAAATGAGTTTGTAAATCAATCCATTAACCCACACTCTATCGAAAGCTTTGGCCACATCAAGAAAAATTGCAGCAGTTTCATATTTCCAGGTAAATCCTTCAGCAACAGTTTCTGTGAGATTGTAGAGCTGATGAGTTGTAGAAAGTTTTTCTGTAAATCCAAATTGCTGTGGGATGAGAAGGTTCTTTTGATTTGACTCATTTTTAAGAAGGTTCAGGATGACATTTTCAATTAGTTTACTAATAGAAGAGAGTAAAGAAATTGGTCTGTAACTAATAGGAGAAGTAGGGTCCTTTCCAGGTTTAAGAATTGGGAGAATTCTAGCTGTTTTCCAAGACTTAGGATAATAACCAGTATGAAGAATAGAATCAGTAATTTTACATATCTCAAGTATTATTTTGAAAGGAAGGTTTTTTAACATTTTATTAGTAATTTTATCTATGCCAGGAGTTTTGTTAATTTTCAGTGAGGAAATGCAATTAATAACGAAAGATGCTTTAGTGATAGGAATTTCAGAGACTTGACAAGTATTAATAAAATTTGTGATAGTGGACTCAACGAGATTTTCTATATCATGATTATTAATGTTGTTCTCAAGAAACTGTTCCTGAAGGCTGTCAGCTAAAACCTCAGCTTTTTGACTGTCAGTGGTGGCCAGTGAATTGTTAGAGCCTAGGGTTCGAATGTGAGAACGTTTACGTTTAAAAGTCCTGGGACAAGACCAGAAAGAACCATCTTCGCAGTTTACGGTTTGCAGGTGTCTATCCCAAGTTTCATATTTATATCGAGCAATAGCTCTTCTCAGTAAAGTCTGCGAGTGATTATAATTAGTCTTACTTTGTGGATCACGAAAGATTTGCCAGGTTTTACGGGCATGATTACGGTTAGTGATTAAGGTTTTAATGTGGGGAGGAAGATAACCACGATTGTTAGTATTAATTTGTTTCGAGGCAGCATTGTAAGCATCAGTAATTATTTTCGTCATATTTTCTGTAGCGTCATCAATTTCAGCAGCATTGTTAAGTTTGTGAACCGAGTAATTAAAATTAAAGTCAATTAAAGAAGAAAATGTTGTCCAACAAGTTCTAACATTGCTTTTAACAGAGATAGTAGGATAAGAAAGGTTAAATTTAATAATTACAGGATTATGATCTGAGGAAAGCTCATTAAGAGAAGAAATGGTGTAGTTAAAATGAAAATTTTTCGTGACTGCAAGGTCAATAGTAGAGGCAGAATAATTACTAAATCTTGTAGGAGAGTTAGGAGCTAGAATATCAAAATCAGAGTTATGAGCATAAGCAGCTAATTGTCTACCAGTATTATTTCTATTATAACAACCCCACTGAGTGTGTCTAGCATTAAAATCACCAGCCAAAATGGTGCTACTACTATAGGAAAAAAAGAACATTTAGATCATGAATGAAATTAGAGGAAGCAACATTATTTGGAACATAAACAGATGCAATTGTCAAAGATGGAAAATTTGGAAAATTGAGAGATACAACAGTAGTTTTAATTGCATGGAGAATTGGAGACGGAACATGAGCGTGTGGAATACTATTCTTTATTAAAATACCAGTGCCACCAGAGACAGGACTCTGTGGTCCGTCATTGCGATAGAAAATGTAACCAGAAAAATTAGGAGAATGATCAGATTTTAAAAGCGTTTCCTGTAGTAGTACAATGTCTGGGTTATAGTTATTAAGAAAAACATCAAATTCAAAAAGTTTATTTTTTAAACTACAAGCATTCCAGTAGCAAATGCAAAGCCCAGTAGCCGATTGAATCATTACGAAGTATTTGGAAAAGATTGAGACGCCAGGCCATTAACAAATGCCTGGAGTTTATCTACTTTAGTTTGAGCAGTACTTACTTTTTGGATAAGGCCATCAAGACCCTCCAGATTAGTAAATATAGAGAGAAATTCTCGCATCAGATAGCTAGCTTTTTGAAAAATTTGGATATCATCAACACTTATTAATGGATTCAATCGGGTTTGAGGATTGAAGATTTGATTTTGAAGATTATAACCAGGGATATTAGCAGTTTGTGGATAAGAATTTTTAAGTGCTGCAGCAAAACTTAAATTAGCAGAAACCTGTCTGGTAGAATTAATTTTTGGACGAGTTGCTTGTCTATTGGAATTTACATTTATTTTTGGGAATTTTTTGCAGCCCCTCCATGCTGCAAGATGCCCTTTTTCCCCACAGTTAATGCAGGTAGGTACTTCAATCTTTTCTTTGATGTTACATTCTTTATGTGAATGTTCAAGGCCACATTTTAAGCAACGGGCTTTAAAACCACAATTAATTGAGTTGTGATGAAAAAAGTTGCATTTAAAGCACTGTAGTGCTATGGGTCTTTTATTGTATTTTTCAATAATAACCGTAAGGTAAAGAAGTCTATTGAGTTTAAATATCTCATTATTTTTCTCATTTTTGGTGAGTGTTATTTGAAAAATTGGCAAGGGTTGTTTAGTTTTGGTTTTAATTAGTTGCACAACTTTTTCCGCCACAAATCCTTTTTCAGTGAGAGCAGCTTTGATTTCCTCCTCAGGAGTATTTTTGGGTAATCCCTTGATTACTACTTTCAGTGGTCTTTGATTTTTTGGGGTAATTACAAAATATTCAATATTATTGTTTCTTAAATAACTAGCTATTTCTCGATGTTGGTTTTCGCTTGAGGGGAACATTTTTAACATTTCACCCGCTAATTTGATAGGGACTTTGCCCTCAAAAGCTTCATCAAATTTTTTTAAAGTTAAAGTTAAATTTTCCATAGACTTAACCATAATAGGTGGCATTTTAATAGTGGTAACATTAATATCAGAATTTTCATCAACATCATTTACATCACTCAAATTTTGAAATTTATTTTTCAATTTTAAATTATTATCATTACCATTGGCATTATAAGAAGTTTTAGCTGTTAATTTTTTGTTAGGATATTGAAATCCATCAATACTAAGATTATTAGAAGTTAAGTGATTAGAATTACGTTTTGGTTTGACGCTGTTATTTATAGCATGTTTAGGGCAATTAATCAAAGAGCATGAGCCAAGGCTACTTAATTTTTTTTTCTTTGTTGAGTCAGCATGTCAGTCAGGTACTGTCGCATCTGGTAATGTCCTTGGGCAACATCTTTAGCTGTTCCATTCCAGTCGTGGGCAACGGCCAGTTGAGTTTCCAGCATTTTTATATCAGCTTGAGTCGTAGTAATTTCTTGACATCTTGTTTTTTTTTTTTCAATATAAGAAATCTCATTCGAACTCTGCAAGGGTACTTCCAACGGGACCTGAAAAAGTCCGTTCCCCTCAGCGCCTTCTAATTCCATCTCCGCCATTGAACGGAGCAAACAAAAATACGTCTACTCACGTCAAAACGTCTAAGTTCACAATTTTAACAATTTTGAGCAAAATCTTTTCAAAATACGTTTCTTCACCAGTGAAATAGGATATTCAAAAACCCTATATCTAGCATTCAATCATTTAGCAGTAAATACACACTGCCAGTCCGGATCACGATTTTCTTCCGAATCAGGATTCGAACCCGGAGCCTGTAGTACCAATAACCAGAGCGCTAATCAATTGGCCACCCAGCCGCCAAAAAAATGAAGACATAAGTTTGAAAGGAGATTTCAGAGCTTAGTTTTGACCTATGCCATTGTTTTTGTCAACTCCCACTCGGAGCCTATACAGTTTTTCTCAACGCCAACTAGAGCCTATTCAGATTTTTCCATCGCTAACTCGGAGGCTATTACATTTAAAGATAAACTTTATCAAAACTAACTATTCTCCTTCAAAGAAGTCAACTCAATAAATTGTATTACAGCGCGGATTACCAAAATAAGAAAAGTTTGCAGTGCAGACTACAGCTGCAAAACTGTTTTGAGAACGAAGAGGAGAAAAAAAATTGATCATAGTTAGAAAGACGACAAGCGACGCCAAAACTTTTTTTTTGTTTGTTCTAATGCAGTTGGCAAACACTTAGACAGCTTGGTCTTGGATGCCTTAAGGCAAGAGCTGCACAGATGTTACTCACTTTGCATTACCCAGAGGGCGCCTGTAACTTGAAGATAAGCCACGGACGCGGAGTGACAATGCCCCCGCAACTCTCTACGATCCTATTAGGACCGGGACCTACGGTTTAAAAGGGGATTCCGAACCACTACAAACATCCATGGCACCACCGGTACTCGAACCCGAAACCTGTGGTACCGAGCGCCAGAGCGCCAGCCACTCGGCCATTCAGGCCCTCGCGATGCCAAATCTAAAACTTCAGAAATTGCAACGAATCTGAAGTCCTGAAAGTAACCCCCCTCCATGTCTCTCTTGAGATGTTCTTTCCGAACAGCAACGATGCAATGTGGGTGTAATATATCAGACCCTTCATGATACATTTTGCATAGTGTTAAATAAGCTATATATATATATACATATATATAAGAGAGAGAGAGAGAGACAGGCAGATAGATAGCTATCAGGGCTCTAGTGTTCAATAGGCATCTACGAAAGAGTACTTTAGTAATCTAAGTAATATCTCTAGTAATTCAGAAACGCAACGTTTGGTTCTTTACTTAGAATAGTTATTATTTATATTTTCAGTTTATATAATTTTGTAATTATAAACCCATATCTGGAAGTATATTATTATTATGAACCAACTGCTCTTTAATGAGTCAGCTTTTATTTTCGTTTCCAAATGTGTGTTATGCAAATTAAAAGAGCATTTCGATTATTGGCAAACACGTCAATGCCACGTGAAAAAGATTTTTTTTTTCCAACTTCAAGTCAGAAGCCATAAATACTCATCAATTTCGTATGTGAACTTTGGGTTCTTAACCCCATTTATAAACAATTTCTGGTGTACTCGAAAATTGATATTTGGTTTGTATGGGTTCTGGGGAAAGATTGTTTGTAAATTGTATATGATTTTAACGATTCAGCTGAATTCGAATTCCTGAAGAGCTCATCGCCCGTCGATTTTAGTTCTTCATCGACTATTGATTCTTCATGGTGTGATTTATGTATATTATGAAAGAAACTGAAGAGCCAAGAGTTTGGTTCGTGTTTAGTTCCTTTTGGTTTAGTTTATAAACTGAATGAACTTTGGGTTGTTTTTGTTGTTGTTGTTGTTAAAGTGTTTTTGTGAAACTGCATTTTTCGAATTGTAAACTCTGGATCAATTATAAAATGGATTTGTAAACTACGATATGTAATCGTTTTCTTTACTGTAGAGTCTTATATAAAATGTATTGTAATAAAATCTTATTTTTAAATGGTTTTTTGTTTGTTCTCTTTTTTTATTGTTACTCGCGATAACATATATTCTGCGAATTCTTTCAAAAGTACAGCACAAATCTATACCATTTTTCATTGAGAAATGTGAAGGCTGTGGTGAAATAAAAGATGGTAGGGAATGTGCTAAAAATTATTTAAAATTTCGCATAGCATAGAGTGCTCGGATTAATGAAGAAACTGCGAATGAGAAATTCAAGTAAAAGTAGCTTTTTCTGTAAGTATAATGGTAAATTAACTTTAAATTTATGTATTGGGAGGAATAACTACAGTATGCGTGAAAAGATTTTTATCCCCCTAATTTGTAGAAATTCCTCACTAACAATTGAACTAAAAAAATTAATATACTTTTCTTATCTTAGACCTGTTATTGCATATGCGAGTCCAGTTTCGGGTTCTACAGCCAATAGCAACTTTCTCATGCTCGAAAATAAAATTATTCGTATGATCACTGACGCACCCTGGTATTTCAGAAATAATGATATTCGACACTCCCTAGATATTCATAGTTTCCTCGCATTCGTAGAGAAACTCGCAAAAAAAAAAAAAAAAAAAAAAAAAAAAAAACTTGACTCTGTTTCCCGATCCACTAACCCAGTTTTAAATGATTGAAAAATATACGATTATAAAGTCACTCTACCCAGAAATCACAAAAGACCGCGCTATACTTTTAACATTAACAAATAATTTCCTCCTTTCTGGAGATATTAACAAGGCCTTTCTGGAGATATTAACAAGGCCTTTCTGGAGATATTAACAAGACGACAGCGAAACCGAAATATTTTTCTTTTATTGCATTTATCATCGGTGCTTATTCCTTTAAATGTTAGAACTTTTATTCCTTTTCTGATTTATTTAATTTTTCTAACAATTGGCAAAGGGCTCGACCACAAGTTACTGTTCACATTCGCCAAGTGGAGGTGTGGTCGCTGAGCGACCAAGGCGCTCCATCAAGTCACCAATAATAAAAGATTTTTAAAGATTGATAAGGCACTTTCTTTCTTAATTACAAGGGAATCTGTTTTTCGTTCAAAGCATTAGCATGATTTACGGAATTTGGATGCCTTTTGAAAATTACAAAAGAGAAAAAAACATTTTCAGACAAACTATCTTTTGTTACATGGAAATCCTAAAATTCTTACTTGTATAAAAGCACATTATTCGCCATTTTAAAACTTTTGTTCTTAAAGGTTTTACGTTAAAAACTAAATACATAAAAAATAAAAAAAATTCATATGATATATATTTTTGGTAAACTACTTTTTAAACAATACAATATGGATTTTCACGATTTACAAAGATTTCGGTCTAGTCTGATCAGAAATTAACTTCACAAAATTAAATGAAATATTTGAATGTTTTTAAAATTAAATCCCATTAGTTTCAAGCTATCTAAATTGAATTCTGGGTTAGGATTAGATAGTATTTCTTTTACTCCGTGGTACTAACGTTTGCCTTTCTGTAAATATTTAATCGGTGTTCCTTAAATGTACTGCGGTACATTAATGAAAAGTTGTGTACTTGTTAAGAGTAATGGAAATGCATCAAATTAGTAAATAAGGAAAACCTTCTGACAGTGTAGAATGTCATTCCTTTTATGAAGATAATATCAGTGTTGTGAATTTAAAAATCTGTGCTTAAACTTGATGGGGAGACTCCATTAAAAACAGTTCTTTGATTGAATCTTTTGCTCGTTTAAATTTAATAATCTATATAAGTCAATTAGAGAGTAGCTTAGCCAACCAAATTGTAAACTAGTTTTTCCGCAATTGTTATAAATTGTTTTTTTTTAAATTTTTTTTTCCGATAAATATATAATTTAGTTCGAAACTTTTGGCTGACAATTTCGTAAGAAAAACAAAAAAAAAAATAGTATAAAAATATTTAACTTTTCGCATTTTGATGAAAACATATTTATTTTATCTTTCAAGGCGATAGATATCCTAGTAAATGCTTACAAGCAATTAATATTACATTCAAAGCCTCTTATATTAATTTTGAATATTAGAAAAATAAAGATTTTGAATACCTTAAGTATAATGTGACCATAACTTATTTCAAAGAAACTCTATACTAGTAATTGAATTCATTTAAGTCAGAAATATATGCCTCAATCTTAAACTAAATGTTTTATATATAATTAAAAATTAATATTTTTTTAAAAATTCAATAAAACTATAAATCTGAAAACGTAAAGAAAATTGAACAGTAGCAAAACAAATATGTAAAATGACGATGATTTGCCAAGTTGTCTGAGAGCCTTGGTTTCATAGCAACCTCCATCTTCTGCTTTGTGAATGAGAGAAGTTTCTTAAGTTTTAAACCCAATGATTAGATAGAAAAGGAGTAAGATATGTATATATATATATATATGTATGTATAAATCGAAATAATTTATTATTTATTTAGGTCAAAATGTGAGGAATTTCAGGGTTTTAGTATTGCAAATGCTATGATGATTTTTTAATACAATTTGACTGTAGCGAATGCTGTTGCAGATTGTGTTGTGCCAAAACGATCGTGTTTCTTTGTCAGTTCTTCTCTGGTTTCTCGTGTCGATGTGTCATGTTCTTTATACATATATATACATGAACACAAAAATCAAAGGAGAATAAGCAAGGAGTGAATAAGAAATAATGATTGCACAACACAATAAACAACACTATTCCTTACAAACAAATTGTATAAAAATCATCATAGCATTCGTAATACAAAAATTCTAAGGTACCTCAGATTCATACCTCTCAAAAAAAAAATTTTCAAGATCCTTAAGAGTGCATAAACTGCAATACGCAACTGAAAATCATTCAATAAATATAAAAATCGAAAGGTTGAACGTCAGAACTATTTTTTGGCAGATAAAAAAAAAAATCGTACAAAAATTTGTACAAAATATAAAATGACAGGAAAGAAAAGGGTTTTTTTAAAGAAGAAGACGAATTTATAATTTTCTTGTATCTATATTACAAAAACGACAATTTCGTAACAGAAATCACCCCGAGACAAATATGCTTCGCAATCATTAAAAATGACATGAAATCGAATTGAACTGAAACAAAATTTTAAGCAACAATTGCCAAAAAATGACTACAAGTATTTTGCACTCCAGGTGACAAAGTTTGGTCACTTTTACATCCCATTAGTAAGTCAAAAGTAAAAAGACTTCAAAACTTTATAGCCATACTTTGATCCTTATCAAAAATTCTTCTACATCCTTGCCAGCTTTGATCATTGCTATCAGATCCAATAGGAACATGCCATTTTTCTGCTTAAACACCTTTCAGAGAGAGTGAATTTCACCAGTTCTCTCTCAGAAAGAGAGGCCATCCACGAAATTGTTCTGTGGGATCAAGTAAAGATCAAGAACTCCTTTGTGGTCCAGAAAGCCCTTTCAGAAGTCCTCTTGGCCAGACATCTACAAAAGCTGAAATTGCTACTAAAGAGCTACAATGGTTTCCACTTCTAGTCGGTCCTTGCCGGGACGTAGGTGGTACCCGAGGGGGGGCATTGTAACGGCTACTTTCGTATATCCTGCAACATCTGCTACAGGGAATCAGCAGTGCCCTCTTTATACTGACTGAACATCCTCAATAGTGGCCTAGGATTGTTCTGTGGGGTTGAATGATACATTTCAAATACAAGTACTCTTGCCCAGACAACCAAAAAGCTAAAACTGCTATTACAGCAGCTGCAATGGTTTTGTCTTCTTGGTCCTTGCCGGGACGTCAGTGGCACCAGAAGGGAGGGGGGAGATATTATAACTGCTCCTTTCGTATATCCTGCAACATCTATTACAAAGAATCAGCAACGCCCTTTTATACTGACTGAACATCCTCAATAGTGGCCTAGAATTGCCCTGTGTGGTTGAATGATACATTTCAAAAACAAGTATTCTTGCTCAGACATCCAAAAGCTAAAACTGCTATTACAGGAGCTGCAATGACTTTCACTTCTAGGACCTTGCCGGGACGTCAGTGGTACTCGAGGGGAAGGGGGCTTTCGAGGGGGAAGGGCTTTCGAGGGGGAAGGGGGTTCCTTTCGTATGTCTTGCAACATCTGCTACAGGGAATCAGCAATGACCCTTTATACTGACTGAACATCCTCACTAATGACCTAGGATTGTCTTGTGTAGTTAAATGTCACAATTTTTCTATTGGTATCATCAACTTTCGATGTTTGTCCGTGTGTAACTAAAAATGTAATAAATAATTGTTACGTAACTTGGGCGAGTTATATTTAATTCAACTATGACCAGTTTCATGTTATTTACCTATTAAACTCATTCAAATAGATGAAACTAAAGTCCAAAAAAAAAAAAAAAAAAATGTGTTTTTATTGAAAGTTTTTAATTCTGACAGGTAATTATATTTATTTTAATTGTGAAATTTTGATTTTTCTTTTCTGGCATATATTTATAAATATTGGTTTTGTAATTATATTTCTCAGAAATAATAATTGTAACAAAGCAATCAGTTACAATAGAGTAGATTTTATTGTTTAATAACAATGTAAACAAAACAATAGATAAATACATTATGATATAGCATTGTTTTAGACAGCTTTTGTTACTATTCATATTGTGTTCGTGGCCATTTGAGCGAACTGTGATTTTGATTGCGATTTAATATACATTGATTTTTTCTGCAAAAAAGCGGAGAACTTGTGTGATATTGTAACTTGATCGTCTCTTCTGAGGAAAAAGAGGTTTATTGATTTGTGTTGGATATTTCCAGCGGATTAAGGATGTATTTTATTGAGGAAGGAAAACTGTTTTGGGGGAAACTGAGTTTCTTTATATTGTCGGCGATGTTTTTGATGAATTGGTTTGCATTGGATGTTATTGACGTCACTGGTGTGATTTTGCTGATTGGATTTGTTGGTAAAAGATGAAGGATTCTGGCTATGACTGGACTGATTACGATTGGAACCAGAGAGACCCCTTTGAAGTTGAATTGCTTGGATACGGATGCATTTTGTTTTTGATATACGTGTACTTTTTCATGATTTTTATTCGTTGGCAGCCAATTTTTACCCTCCTAATAACTGGGGGTTGCTGTAGAGGCTATTAAAGTACACCTAAACTCGTGGGATGCTATAAAAGCTAAGCTAAGCTAAGCTTCCTCAAAAATTAATATTTCAAGGGGCTTTTAACAATACGGAAATACTGAAACTATATATCAAGAACACATAGCTGCAATTTCAAAATAAATAAAAAAGCTTCAAAATAGTTGCATTGTTTGATCTTTCTACACCAAGCAAATAAAAAAATAGTTTATACTCTTCTAATCAAAGTACTTCCATCATTCCTGCCATCAAAAAAAAGAGGATTAGGGCTCCTGGCGACACTCTCTAAAAAAACGCATCGAGATTTCTACCTCCGGGGTGATGTGGAAACGAAATCATTCCTTGTATATTGAACCATAATATTTTTTTGTTTTGCTTCATAATCTATGAAAAAGATTTTCATTAATATATAAATTTAAGAGACCAAATGGCAAAATAGGGGCCTTGGGATTTGGCCACCAAGTGGACGGAAATTGTCAGATGTGATGACAAGAGTATCTCCTAATGCTTGATGGGCAAAGATGAATTATGTGGTTTAATTCAATTATTGGAATGTTCTAAAACAGGGATGGGCAAACTCCGGAAGGTTCTATCCGGTCCGCGGATAGAATTTTAATTTAGCGGTCAGACAAATTAGAAGAAATATATATTTATATATTATATAACATCTCTTTTTCTACTTTGATTATATATTATCTTTTTATTAATTTTGTTTGGAAGGACTGATGATCTTTTTACTTTCTCTATTTTTGTTCTACAAAAACATAAATCGACGGAAATAGCAAGAACAGACAGCTTTCAGTCGGTAAAGTGATAAAAGAGGAAGTTCTTTGTTATAGCTGTATATTGGCGCGAAAAAGCGTTATCTTTCTCGGGGAGAGACATATGGGAATCAATATAGGTGAATTAGACCTCACATGTGGCAGACGACGCATTTTAAGCTTCAGCCAACGGCATTCTTTTGGCGCGAGTTCAAATATTATTGATTGTGTATGGAAAGATTGCCGACATATAGCATCATTGCGAATAGTGATGAAATTATTAAGAGTATAACGTAGCTAGTGCTTGATTGGGTTATTCGTAAAATATTTCAACCCCAAATGGCATTCTAAAAAACGTAAAGTTGATGCCGTGTGTTAGTGATGAATGTCCCTGGAAATATTTTCTACAGTTGTAAAGGATAAACCAGCGTGTCGCATCACAAATTCATTCATGTCATTAGCATATTTAAATTGCAATACTCGTATATTGTTTGTAAAATTTTAGAAAAATTATCTTGGTCCGCCAAATTTTTTTTTTTTCGACCGAAAAAGTTTGCCCATCCCTGTTCTAGAAGAATTAGAAACCATTAATTTTAACGATTCATTTCACTCGTTACCAGTTCATGCGAATTTGTTCCTTGTGTGCGGACCATAGTCTTTCCATTAGCGATGTTTAGTATTGTATTTTTTTTATTTTGGGAACAAATATTCCAGGTATTTCTTAAAAAATAAGGGATGGGGGCTACAGTAAGGATTTCGTATGTCAAGGTAACTTGAAAATTATTTAATGGTGTGTTGAAATGTCGTTTGTCCATTTGTGGAAATTTTATGAAAGATAAATCTGATGGATATATGTGAAAATGTAGAGTAAAACTTAATGGCTTAGCACAAAATAGGAAAAAGATCCATTTGTTAAAATTCGTCGTTCTCTCAATCAAAAATGAGTTAGTAAGATTTGAGAATTACATCTGATTGAATTCGTAAGCATTCTACAATGGATATAGCTGATGAGATTGAATATACTCTGAATACCTTGACTGATTGGAAGAGTTTTTAAAGAGAAATCTGCATCGATGTCATAATAAAAGTGAACGTTGTGTATCCCATTCGTACTTTTAAAAATGTATTTTTGTGAGAGGTATATACTTTTCAACCATCCTGTTTTTTTTTCCATATCTTTATATCAAACAAATGGGCTATATATACAGAATTTACTGTAAAAATAAATGCAAATACATATGCATTAAGATTACAAGAATTTCTTTTTGCTGATAGTGACAAAAATATCACATAAGAACGTTGGCTTCGATTTTTTTTTTTTTTTTGCTTATACATAATTTTGGCTTAAAAAAAATATATTTTTATAGTAATTATCCATGTCAGAAATGATAGTCTACTTTAAAATCGACCAAACTTAACTTTCCATATTAAAATTATTTTGAATGAATATTTAACTCTAAAAAATTGTAGCTTCAGATTACACAACACACTTTTGATTACACATGGCAAACATTAAAAAATTTTTTTTTCTTCCATAATTTAGGTTCTTCTTTATGATTTTTTTTACATGCTGAAACCAAAGAATGACCATTAAATCACCACAAAAATAACCCTTTGTCACAAAAAGCATTGCTAATTTGTAAACGTATACATAGGATATTTTTAATGAAAACGCATAATTTTTAAAAAAATAGCTTGTGTAAAATCAAAGATTATGAATATTTACCATTTTTGCTTTTTGGCCCTGGGTAGTAAGTAACTCAATAAAAGTAGCAAAAATATTGTGAGTTACAAGACTGGTAACTTGAGTATTTTCACCTGCTTTGTGGTCAATAAAAATGTCGAGTCATGGTTCGCAAACAATCCTGGTATCTTTTGATAACATAATTGCCACAAATCATTCAAGAAACACCAAAAGTCTAAGGCATAACACGAGATATTTTTACTTAGACACTTTTTAGATTTAAGGAACGCCACAAGGAAAGAAAATCAATAGTTCCAATGGTATGGAGCATTCTACAGTGTGCAAAAGGTGTTCCTGTGTTCAATACATGAGAGCTGAACCTTTTAAAATATTACTATTCAATCATTGCACACTACATTAAAAATTAATAGCCAGAAAAATGAAAGAATTTGTAAAAGCCTCTCAAGGTTTTTTTTTTTTCCTCTGTATCAATGCAAAAAAAATCTATCGTTTGTCGGAAACAAAGTTGAAAGGAGGTTCTTTGTTGGTTCTAACATAAGAAAATTGATACAAGACCACAACTTGAAACTGTAATGGATGCAAAATAAAAAAAAAGATGCTTGGATTGTATTCAAAGAAATTGTTTATTTCCCCTCAGTTTTTTGGAAACCACAGACCCTAGCTATGAAAATAAAATTCAAATTATTTAAGAAAATATGAAATTGGTGGTTACAGACTGAAAAATATTTCTGACTTAAGGCTTTTAATTATATTAGTTTTTTTAGCTTTCTGCTCACTCAGAATCACTGTATGTGCCCAATATACATTAAGAGCACTTTTACTAGTTATTTAATATATAAAAAAAAAAAAACATTTTTTTGAAACTTAATTTAAAAAAACCCAGAATTAACATCCCGAAAAATCTATTAAAAGATAACCATTCTTATTAAAATAAATATAGATCAATTATTTCATTTAAACTTATATATATAATGAAAGCTCATTTTAAGACCAGAATTAGTAATTAAATCACCAATTAACCAATTAAAGCATTCAACACATGCTAAAGAAGGCTTGATAAAAAAGAAAAAAATGTCTTAATACACTTAAATAGGTATAAATAATAATTTATTAGATTTAATTTTCAGTAATTAGATACATAAGTAACAAATACTAATCAATGCACATGTTAAGGATTGTGAAATTAGGGTTAAGGAATGAATTAAAGCTTATTACACAAAAAAATATTAAAAACACTAAAAATCCATACTTTTCTAAATCGCCTGAAGCAAATAGCTCAACTACAAGCAAAGCAAAATTAAAAGATATACCACATGCTTAAATGAGATCATAAATTGCACAGTTCAGTATAGTTCCATGATTCTGTCACCATCCTGTCAGATTCAATATCAATGTGAGGTTCATTTTTAACAATTAATTACCGCCCTGAAAACTTTGGATCCATGACTGAAGAACAAGGTGTATAATATATTATAATGGGAGATTACTGTTGGTTTATCCATCGAGAAAGAGCTACACTTGAACTTATACTGACAAACGGTTAAGAAAATACAAAAAATGAATTATTATGAGGAAAGACAATAACCTTCCAAACTTTTATCTTTGTATAACGTTGGAAAATATATATATATATTTCTACTTTCACTTCATACACACCTTTTTGTTTACTGCACTGGATTTTAGAATCATTTAAGAACAAATTGGAAATAATTAAAGAAAAGAATTGAATATTTGGAATGAGCGCTTCAAAAAAATACATAAAACATTTTTAAATTATAAAAAGAAATTTTTTGTTTGACTGTGTAATACCAAAATTGAATTTATTAGATTATTTGTCAAACCAAACAAGTAAAAGAAATTAATAAATTGCTTGTGAGTTATAAACAGCGACATGTTATATGTAATCTTGTACTTTTAAATCAGCGAATAAAATTAGAATTATCTTAAAATCTAATTTACAAACCAACAAATGCACTAAAAATTTATCAAAATTGGTTTTCAATTAGTTGAATGTTCTTTGTTAAATTTTAACTACAGTGAATAATTTTAATGTAGAGAACTAATTAGTGACTAATTAAGTAGAGACTAATTCAACACATAATAAAGAGATAAAAAGAGACTAACAGATAAAAAGTTCTTTATGTTATTCATTTAAACAATGATCATTATAAGAAAACCATAAAAGCATTAAAATAAATAAAATCCTGTTAAAATTATTGAAAGTATTTTTTATTGAATATTTTGTATTAAATAACAATTTCCCTGTACATTTTTAATGCACTTGACCAGAAAAAAGTATCCCATGCAATCTATTACTTATATATATATATATAATCATAATCATATATATATATATATAACTAAGAAGGCATAGGCCAGCATTTACATATAAACAAAAAATAATTACATTATAAAAATAGTCCAATAAAAACATTTCAGATTTAACATAAATGTCTAATTTCTTCTTTTTTCACAAAGATTTAAATGCATTAAACCAAATTAGATAAGTACAGAAGTTGAATATAAAAACAGAGTTCAAATGAATTTAAAAACCTAGAATTAAAAATGACGAATACACTATAAATATTTACAATAAATTTTTTTTTTTAATTTTTGAAAACAGAAAAATGAAAAACAAGCAAACTACTGTGGTACTCATTACTTGACTTACTGTGGTAACTACTGGCTGTGTTATTTACAAACTGTAAAACAAGATTTCAATGATAATTACAAAAATAAAATTTTTAGTGTTATCACAATATAAAAATTCTACAATCAGATTATATATATATTTAAAATTTATGATAAAACTTGTTAATAATAAGCAAAAAATATACAATTTGGTAAATAATGCATTACATTAATAAATACAACTCATTTGACAAAATTTAAATTTTGTTCTAAGTTTTTTTTTTAGCTCAGTCCCTTATTTCATAGGCGAAGAAAAAAATCTCCTTCCTTCTTTATATTTTGAATGCCTGAAATAGATATATACACAAAGATTATTATTTAAATATAACAGATTTAATAAAAATTCATTTCTTAGACAAAATAATTTCGTCAACTTTTAACCATTATTGTCTTTAAATTTTAAACAATGTATAATGTTGATGTAGTTAGAAAGGAATAAGGTTTTTGCTACATTTAACACATTGTCCTTTGGCAAATTAGAAATTAAAAATTTGGGATATTTAATATACAATATTTTTAATTACATAAAAATTGTGAGGTTTACAAATGAAATATTAAGTTTTTAAAACTACCAAACAGATAGTTCGAAAATTCAGCTGCTATCACTTGCATTTGCTTAATATTATATATGAAAATATATAAATTAGATTTTATCATAGAAATAAAATTAATTAGTTAATCTTTTGAGGTAATGCCACAAAATATCTAATTCTAAATCCTTTTCAAAATCACATTCTATCTATTTATAAAATAATGATTCAAGAGGAAATAAAATTAAATATATATTAGTAGTGCAAATAGAAAATGTCTTGGAAAATATATGTTTTAAAAGGTTAATTCAGAATACATTAATTTAAAGAGAATTATATGTTTACATTATTAAAAAGACAGGGGTTTACTAAATATAAGGAGGTCTGTAATAATAAACCATCATTCCTTGAAAATCTTTTTTTTTTTTTTAAAGGCAGTAAGAACCGTCTGATGAAAAGGCGAGGCAATTCCTTAATTTTTCCTATTTGTTCAATTAAATTGTAGTTCAGAGAAATTTAGTCTAAGAATTAGGTTGAGTTTCAAGATGCCACACATTGTATTCAATGGTGTATTAGCTTGAGTGAGCTCTCATTCTTCTGCAATCAGAATTGAAAAGAAACCTGATTAAATCATCCTACTAACATTAGGGGATATTTTTTCCTGTTTCCCTAATTGTAACTTTTTCAAATAAGCCTTGAACTCATGTAGGATAGCAAATGAAATAAACAAGAATTATCCAGTGACCTGATAAAATATCTACCTACAAAAAAGTTGGATTGTTTTTGCAAATTTATTATTTGTCATAAAATAATCACAAATAGACAGATTGCATCTTATATTTGATCTATTAATTATTTAAAGTATAAATAATTAAAAGTTACCTTGGTGTCAGAGGCGTTCTTCCAATTTGAGTGCTTCGTGGTTTCTGACCAGAGGTATATATAGGCCCAAGTCGCGACACCACAGGTGCTGAAATATAAACACATGATTTTAACCTAATCTAGATAATATGTAACTAACAGTATTTTTTTACAACAAGGTCAATTCATTTAAAGTTAAAAATCCCTTTTTAAAAATCTTATTCTTTGTGCATTTCTAACTTTATATGTTGATATCTCCAAACAAGCCTTCAAGTTCATTATGTGTTCATGAAAAATAATGTCAAACTGGATTTTTAAAAATCCAGACACCAGTAGAAAAATTTAGATAATGCAAAAGTTCAAACTATGTGATTTGATATGGATTGAGTTAATATTGAACACATGAACTTCACGGATAATTATTAACAAATAACACACATTTGGAACAGTTTTAAGTTTTGTTAGACATTGAAGATGTCAAAGTAAATCAGCTTACATTAAAATGATTATTTCTGATTAAAAAATTTACATACATGAGAAGTGTTTTCATGTAAATCTTCTATTTAAATGAATAAAGAAATTTTTTTTTTTTTTATGCTTTGTATAGCAATATAATAGTATAAAAGCTAATCTAAAAAAATTACTTTAATTAAAGCTTATTTTAGAGTAAAAATCCACTAGATTGCTTAATTATGAGGGCAGCATGAATGGAAATAATGAATAAGCAACATGAGATGACAAAAAGTATTTCTGATGATACTTGTTGTCACCTCAATGTTAGAGCTAACACCTCGTCATAAGCAGAAAGATTGTTTTGCATATTACCTTCTAACTTAAATAATAGCATCATATTAAGCATATCTTTAAAAAAATTATGTTTTTTACTTTATTATACTTTTACGAGTACATTAAATCTTTGATGAGCATGACTTTACCCATACACATTATCTTAATTTGTCCAATTATAGTTCATACTCAGTATGTCGCAGGGCATTGGCCACATTGTCAGTAAAATTTCTAAGAATTTTTAGATATCAAAGTAGTCAATATATTAACCAAGAATGATGTAGCACTAATTGACGGTGAAAACAGCAATAGTGAAGAAGATAAAATGCCTTTAACTTTGATGAAAGTGACAGGAACTGCTATTGAAAGGTATTATAAAATGTGCTCCTTAATGTGAAACTTTTAAAGAATTGCAATAGTCAATGAGAAAAAAAAAAAAAAACTGTGTACCTACTTATTAATAAATTGCTTACTACTACTAATAAATATCTTTTAAATGAATATTGGTTTTATTTTTTGTCTTTTAATTACAATAACATTTAAATTTGTTAAAATATTGTTTGTCTTAATAATAATTATATAAAAAAAAGGTTTTTCACATCAAAAATTTTTTTGGATTGATTTTGATGTGCATGTAATGTACACTGGTGTGCAAAACTTAAGCAACAGGTGGGTGTTTTGCCATAACTCCACGAGAAATCATCTGAGAGACATGACATTCAGAAACGAGGGAGTGTATTATGTGCATAAGGATGACGAAAGCATCGGTGCTGAAAAAGGAATACAATGCATACGGTATGGAATCAAACAAAACAAGCTTTATTGAGAGCATAGTATCATGATTTATGATTGTCTATCCAAGAGGAAGAACAACAAGCAGATGTCCCTTAATATTGGATATGCCCTCCCCCTCACTGCAATGGTTGCTTCGCACCATCTCCGCATACTCAGCACCAGCTGGTGCAACATTTCTTGTGGTAGGAGTGTCCATTCCTCAATCAGCATCTGTTTGAGTTGTTGCGTGTTCTCCGGAGAATGTAGCGTGCTGCAATGCGTTTCCCCCAAAGCATCCCACACATGTTCGATGGTATTTGAATCTGGGGAGTACGCTGGCCAATCCATTTGAGTGGTATTTTCACTTTTCAGTAGCTCCTCAACAGCAAGAGTCCGATGTGGCGTGCATTGTCATCCATAAAAATTAAGCCTGGGCCAATAGCACCTCGGAACAAACGCACATCGGGGAATGAGTACCTCCTCACAATAGCGATCTCCGGTTACAGACCCTCTGTCAAAAACGTGAGCTCAGTTCGGCCATTCAGCAAAATGCCTCCCCAGACAAGAACTCCAGAACCACCATAACGGTGTCTTTCCTTGAGGTTACTGGGATAAAACCGGTCCCGTCCTCTCTCCAAATCAAAACGCGTCGAGAATAGCTTCTGGTACAGAACCGACTCTCATCTGTAAAGAGGACACGACTCAGTTGATCCAGCTTTTTGTGCTCTCTGCACCACTGTAAACGGTGGCCAACTTTCAACAGAAGGCAGCGTTCAGGACGGCGGTGAAGAGGCCCACTTTGTGAGGCGTCTGGCCACAGTAAACCGCGACACTTGTCGCCCCGTTGCTGAGCAATGGCGTTGCAGTTGTCTTCCTCGGACGGCCGCCACCAACCTTTCTAACAGATGTACCTGTGGTTTGGAACGCTTTCCATGCGCGCGAAACGACACCTTTGTTGATTCAGAACACTGCAGCTACACTGGTGATAGTACGCCCCTCCTCAAGCTTTCCGATCATTCTTCCATGTGATTTTTTCTGGCCATATTTTCAGGAACTGACTCACTGGCACTTGCAGCGAATATGTTGAATTGCGCCGCCGTCCTTCCTCCGCGCGCTGACGTCACGCGTTTTGCGCACGCTCACGTCGTATCGTTTATGATATTTGCATACGCATGACGTTTCTACTGAGTTACGTGTTCATCGTACTAATCTCCAGACCTCCTTTTCTGCAATTTCATGGCTATCTGCTAAATTTTTACATTGTTGGTTAAGTTTTGCACACCAGTGTATTAATAATGTAATCACTGTATTTGTCAAGAGTTTATTACTATTTTCAAAGAAATTTATAAATGCCCATAAAATAATATGTATATATATGAATTTTAAATACTATTGCATAACATTTGTACGATATAAAATCTTTGGAAAAGTTTAAATCTATGAAAATAAGACAAAATCTTATTTACCAGGAGTGTCAGGAGTCTTTATATAGGGACCAACAAAAACATCTGTTACTTCAACATTTAGGAAGTTTTGCCAAGAATCTGTTGGTAATTTAAGCAATTTCTGCATTACCTAAGGAAGAAGGATGCATAATTTAAATAAAATTGCCTAATGCTATTTTGTATAAATTTCATAATGATTATCAAATTTTTATGAAGTTATTTATACTATAAACAATATATAAATTTGTTTATATGTATGTTTTTCATTATTATCGAATGTTTTTCATATTTTTTATTCTATATGCATATGAGTAAAAAAATAATTTGTAACCTTGAAAATAAAATAATACACCATATTATACAAAAATTATTTTATCTACTAAATTTTATATATTTTTATAAAAAATCAAATTGAAAAACATATAAAACAATAATCTTGTTTTCATTAGGATAAAAATTATTATAGCACTTCAAATACATACTTGACATTGTTGTCTTGTTTCTGTCAACATATTTGAATCTGATGGGTCAGCACTGGAATATCCAACTATAGTAGGTCCAAACACTTTTGCAAGATTTTCCAAGGGCATTCTACATTCAGGAGATTCTGCTACCTAAATGTTCAAGATAATGCTAAGTACATGCTTTTTCCTCTGAACTCCAAAGCAAATTTAAAATTGAAATGCATTTATAAAACAGTTCTTTATAAGAAGTAATAGCTTAGTTCAAGAGTCTTCAAATTAGCCTGAGGGTCAAGACCAGTGTACTTATGCACTTTGATGTATAAAAATGAATATATATGGTATTCCAACTTAGAAACTATAACATTTAGAAGTGTAACTTTTTTCTAAGAATTTGTTTTTTTTTTTTTATCTGGTGCATAACAAAAAATTAGAAAGAACTAATTAAATTAAAAATGTACTTTTCCAATGTAAGGCAGCGCTTTTAAAAATTTTATGACCTTATTAGCATGTTATTTAAAAAATTAAATTCATCATAAAATAAAATTAAATATTGCAAAACTTCATTACTAAATGAATTATAGCAGACATTTTTTAAAAAATTAATCACTAATTTGTATAAAAATCATTTTTATTTGTTTTGATAAATATTTTTCAAATTGACTTGTCTTTCAATACATTTCCTGTTCTTTTAAAATGTTATTCTAAGATAAAATTTTTTAATTGGACAAAACTGCTATTTTACCAAATTTATAACAATGCATTATTGTTATAGCAAGGGAGGAAAGGTATAAAAAAAAGCATCACTCTTTCTGCTTACAAAAAAGCAATTACCTTTCCTTAACATAGTTTTAAACACATCACATTTAAACATGTTGGATGGGAACATTGTTTTATTTCTAATTAGAATGTATCAGAACCATAAAGATTTTTAAAAATATTCCAGACTTTTATATAAGTGAATTGGAATTTGTGTTTAACTTTTAAACAGTTCAAACAAATTGTTTATTTTTAATAAATTGTCTAAAAATAAATTCAATAACTTATTTAAATTTCTAAAATTGTTCTATTGGTTAAATTTTTACAAGAAATACACAAGAGTTGAACACATTTAAAACCTCCTACAATTCCAAAAGTAATTGATGAAATGCAATAATGATTTTCTATATAAAAATGCTCAATATTTTTTTCAAATCTTTTCAGATATAACTTTGTGTTTAGCATGAATTTAAATCCAAAGATTATTTCAGATGGGCTGCATTCTTAATGGAGATGTTCAGTGAAATTTAAACAATTGCAGCTATTTGAAATGTCATATTTACAAATGAAGCTGTATGCCATGTAAACAGCTGTGTTAATATGTTTTTTTCCCCTTTCTAATGAGCTGGCAAATAGATCGTGATCTTTTTTATGCCTTAAGGGCTGCACCGACGTTACTCACTTTGCACTACCCAGGGGGCATGTGTAACTTGAAGATAAGCCACGGAAACTGAGTGACAATGCCCCCACAACGCTCTACGATCCTATTAGGAACAGGACCTACGGCTTAAAGTGGATTCCGAACCACTACAAACACCCATGGCAAAGCCAGGATTTGAACCTGATACCTGTGGCACTGAGCGCTAGCGACTCGGCCATCAGGCCCCATGGTTAATATGTATAACTGTTACAATGGAAGTCTGAGCATTTAAATAAAATTGTTCAGTACAATCAAGGTAAAGTTAATGCTTGGTGTAGACCCCAACTAATAAGATCTTTCAATTTTATGGAATGTATAACCATAGGAAATGTTTATTTATATATGCTAGAACATACATTTTCTTGTAAACTAAACTAAAAATGATGACAATGTTATTTTTTCAGCCTGATGACATACTCCTCTCATTACAGTCCACATGTACAATATGCCCTTAACCATCCTAATATGCCTTTCCTAATGGATGGATTGGCCTCTTCTATGGCCTTCAAGAAATTGCAATTTGACACGTCTTCTCTATGTGGGTGATTTTGTAAACATTGTACAGAAGAGAGAGAAAAAAAAAAACAGGACCAATCACATTATTGAAATGAACTGTCACTATCGTTACAACAGGGGGCATGATCCCTCATATCTGAATGGACTTGACATGTAAAGAGTAAGTAATGGTGTTCATATTAAACATACTAAGAAAAACTGGTAATTTCTTAACATTGCAATGAAAGAAAATTGCTTGCCAAGGCTAAATATTTTATTAGAATTATTATTTGAAATATGTCCAGCTTTTTTTCTATTTCTGTATTATATTGCTTCTTTGTAAAATATACTTTTTATTTTTACTATAAAAGATTACAACTCAAAAATTTAATTTTCTTAAAGCATCATACCTCTGTAAATGCAGCACAAAGAAAGCAAGAGTGTCCTTGTTAGGCTGAGGCAAATCACACACAGCATCATATAATAAGTTTAAACATAATTTGTCATCAGTATGCTCTGAAATAAACATATACAAAAACCAAATAAATCATTTATCCCAAATAATAAATCATAATTAAAAGAATGTTAGAAACAAAATCAAAAGGGGCTTTGATTTTAACAAAACTCACCAGCAGCATCTACAAATGTACGCCATACTGATCTAGGTATTAAAGGCTCTTTCAAAGAACGGAGAAATTCTTTAATTGTTCCACAGATAGCATGAATATCCATTTTTACTCTGTTAGAAATAAACTGCACAATTATATAAAAGTTAAATACATAATGGTAACTTTTATTAACAACTGCCACTAAAAGATAGCTTTGTACTAAAAATTTTTTGCATATTACAATAATCACTTTGGAGGAAGGGGGGGGGAGAGTAAAAAAGTAAAAATTCTATTTGAAAAATGCCCTAACTGTTATTACTTTCAATATTCATTGACACAGAAAACTAGTTATGAAAGTTAACATAAAGTGTCAACTGTGAGAAATATGTAAAATGAATATTTATAAATGCTTTTTTTCAGAAAATTTCAATTAATAAAATATAAGATACTTTTTTTTTTTTAAAAATAAAATTGAATCAACATTTTTGTATATCTCCAAATTAAAAAAAAAAATTGTTTTTAATAAAAATATATAAATAATTAAAGTTTTTATAAAAACAATAGTTATACTCCACATTATGCTAAAAAATGTATCAATATAATTTCATATCTAAAAAGTTCAGTCTTGAAATTTTTAAAAAATAATTCAAAAATTTATGTCTTTCGATCATAAAAAAAATATGATCTATTGATGATGCATATATAATTTTATTTTAGAATTTATAAAATTATTTGTTAAATTTTGATCTGGTCGTCAGAATTTCAAATTATAAATGTTTGAGAAAGGAATTAAAAATAAAAAATGTTTAAAAATTGGTAGATTTTATAATACATAAATAAGCTATTCGCTTAATCAGAAAATATTTTAATAATTATTTGTAAACAAGTTATTTTCTACTGAATGTGTTTAAAAAAATTAAAAACACATACTAAATTTGTGATATTTCTTCCTTTCAAAAGTTTTTCTTTTAAATCTTTCACATCTCGCTCGCTACCAGATATGCGGTACAGGCCAATTTCTTTAAGGCCTCTGGATTCAATTTCGTTAACACAATGAACAATAAGAGAAGGAATCATGGGTGGTGTTGATGAAGTAAAATCAGCAATAGTACCCTAAAAAATATTTTTGAAACTTGAATAATTCAATAAATAACAATTAAGAACTCCTCAATATTTTTTTTTTTTTTTTTTGAATCTATTTCATCAAAAACTGATACTGATTCTTAAGCAGATAAAATAGAGATACAACAAGCAAATACATCACAAAATCTAAAAATCATATAAAGAATGTCAGAAAGGAGATTATTACCCAACTATGCTAATTTCATAACATTAAAACTGCATTACCAAGCTGATTAATAAATTTCAATTTTAATTAAATAAAAAATGTTCACGATAGAAAAAGCTGTGAATTATTTTTGCATTAAATTATAACTTGTAATTATTTCTTTTTTAGTATTATATTTAACAGAAAGTTTAGCTTTTTCTATTAAATAGTTTAAAAAGAATCAGGATATACTGCTTTTTAATTTTCAGCAATTAAACTCCATCAACAATTGGCATTATTACTCCTACTTACCATGGGGCCTTTGGTGGGTGTGAAGGTGATAGGGATACATGGTAATGGGCATTGCTCTTTGCATTCTGGATGACAAGTTATTCGACAATCTGTACATTTTAAAGCTTGCTTGCAGAATTTTATCATATTACCACAAGGATAACATTTTTCTGTTCGTATAACAGTTTTTGAAACAAAAGCGTGAGTTCTGCTGAGCTTCCCACCAGTACTGTATCTTCCATGCGGAGTACTAAAAGAATTAATAAAGAATAAATTCATTTGAAGTGTAGTAAAAAATTGTGAAATTTGTTTGTTTTATATGCAGAATTACTTAGAACGATGAGATCCAGTATTGTGAATTCGAAGGTCATATGCACAATTCTTTGGCTGGCCAGAATCTGAAATGAATTGAAATTTTGGATTATTAAAATATTAAAATGAATGATGTGTCAGCTTTTATAAATAGCAAAACTAATGTAATGCATTTATAAAAGTAAAAATTTCTTGGGAAATGGGGAAGATTGCTCAAAATAATTTATTGAATTATGCAGTAAAATTTGACACATATAAATAATGAAAACTGAAATGATGTAAATGAAAAAAAAAATTTGTTTTGTCTAGAACAAAAAAAAAATAATCTTCATATGATTATTTTTAATTAAAATTATTTGACAATATTTCTACACATTATTACAAGATTAAGGTGGTTGAAAAACTAAAAATGAACAATAAAAGTACAGTTTTTTTAAAAAGCAGCTTTAATCTCAAACTACCATTTTAAATCTTTTTAGTATTGGGATCTTAGTGAAATAGGGGCAAGAAGGGAGGGATGGGACGAGAAAAATATAACCGCTGTTCATCAAGAATCTTAGTATTTTCTTTCTAATGCAGCTGGCAAACACTTAGACAGCTTGGTCTTGGATGCCTTAAGGCAGCGCTGCACAGACATTATTCACTTTGCATTACCCAGGGGCGCATGTAACTTGAAGATAAGCCACGGACACGGAGTAACAATGCCCTCGAAACACTCTACGATCCTATTAGACCGGACCTACGGTTTAAAGTGGATTCCGAACCACTACAAACATCCATGGCACCGCCAGGGACTCGAACCCGAAACCTGTGGTACTGAGCGCCAGCCACTCGGCCATTCAGGCCCTAAGAATCTAAGTATTCACTAAAATATAATATATAAAATCATTAAAAAAAAATTTAAAGATTACATTGAATTAATCCAACTGATCAATGGGACATCATGGTTTGTTAAAATATGTTTTAGACATTGATCTACTCTCAACTGTTTTAGCATCCAGTGATTCTGAGCACTTCCTGGAATAAATGACCTCCCTCATTATAAGACATTTTTTATGTAGTATTTATTTGGAACAAAAAGGGAACATTTTACTTTTATAAACATAGAACAATGCTTTAAAAAAGTGGAAATAAAATTTAAAATTAAAATTGTAAAATTTTAATAAATCCATACCTGATCGATGTATTTGACGTTGTGGTTCAGCAGGAGAAGTTGAATTTGGTTCACTACTGCTTCGGAATTCAGAACCTTTTTTTTCTGGCATTCTATCAATTTCCATTCTGAATTCATCTTCAGTATCGCCCAACTGAAAAGCTACATTTTCCTGGAAAAAAAAAAAAAAAATGAAAGTGTAAGAATTGTAATTTTATTTGCTCTATTAATATTTGTAAGGCATTTTTAATAAATTTTTAAAAAATGACTTAAAAAAATTATTATACAAAAATATAGTTTGTTTCAAAATTCATAACCAACAAACCTCAGACTTCTTTTTCTTTTGAGTTCTATCTGCTGAGCTTCGCTTGTTTCCTCTCGAGCGCCGTTTTCGTCGCCTTGAAATACTGGGATTTAAATCATCATCAGTATCATCAAGATCAGATGGAGATAAAAGAGATCCAATAGATTCTTCTATAGTTGTGAGTCTTTAAAATAAAGATAAAATGAATCATAAATAGGAAAAAAAATTAACTTAAAAACAAGAGTAAAATCTTGATATTTTGCTCTTTAAGCAAAAGAAAATTAACCTGGTTTGTGACTCTTCTGGTGGTTTATAGGTTGTAGTACTGAGAAAGAAGAGTTTCTCTTTTGTTTGATTATCAATTGTATTTCCATCAGCCGTAAGAACTTCCTTGATAAGGGCTATCTGCCTTTCCTGTTAAATTAAAATATACAAATAATTTGAAATTAATATTAATATTGTTTTACTTTGCGTTGGTCAATTTCTTGTAACAATTTTATTAGCTGCATTAATCATTAAATTCATTAAGCTTTAAACAAAAAAATTAATTCAATGTAATCTTTCATAAATGGTATACAAAAAAATTCAGCAGAAAATATCTTTTATGATTTTTCAACCCTTTTAAACAAATCAATACTTCATATTACACATTTCAACATTACTTTCCCTCCAAAATTCATAACTATTGAATGATTTAATAAAACTTATGTTTAATTTTAATGCACTCTTTCCCTAAGTCACTCATTCTATTAAGTAATGCAAACTACAAATTTAAAAAAAGTTTATAAAGCATGTTCAAATCATAAAGAGCAATTTTTGTTTTTATATTATTTATCCTTTAATAAGTTTTATAATATAAATAAAAGCAGTTATGATTTGTCTAATACTATTTCCTTTGTCTACAATTAAAAAGTTGTGTTTTAAATTTAAAAATTTATATAAGGTTTAATAAAATGGCAATTTTAAATCTTTTTTAAAAGCCATAATTATTCTAAAACTAAAATTCTTTTTTTTTTTTTTAAGGAAAAAGGAATTTTTAAATATATATTTTACCATGGAACTCTTTTTATCCTCAAGTCTTCTCCTCTTTTCAATTTCTCGTTCCACCAGGTCCCTGTAAATCAAAGAAAAATTGAGAATAAAGCATATAGAAAAAAAGTTCTCAAATTATAAGTGCTGCAGCAGAAAAAATAATGCATATAAAAGGCATATTTCTACTACATTTATTGGCAGAGAACACAATTGCATGTACCCACATAAAAATATGGTGATGCTTCTTTGTTATTATGTCCTTTTATTTAAGCAACACAAAGCCTTTAGAGGAACATATTATAAAAGACAGTGATTTGGATTGTCAGCAACTTATCACAGAGCTATGATAATAAAAATTACTATATTAATTAAAAATAGTATATTATTAATTAAATAATTGTTTGTAAGTAAAAATATTGTAACAGAACAATTGATTTTTTCAAGAGCAACTTTTTTTTTATAAAAAAAATCACTAAGCAGGGCAATGAATTTTAACTACTGAAATAAGAAGCCTCAGAAAATAAAAATTAGAAATACAGTTAAATAAAGTAATTAATTAATTCCATTAATTTTTATGTAATTAGAATTAAAAAAAAATAAATATGGATACATAAAATTTGACTGGAAATAAATCCCATGCAGCATGTTAGACAATCCAGATTTTGGTTGCGTGAATATTTAAATATATTATAAGATATTTGCAATAATACACAAACTATAATAATAATAATGCTGATAATGAAATTAAGCATTTGAAATTGAACTGAATCTAGAAAAATAATGAAAAGTTAATTTTGTAGTTGCATATTTTTAAGTGCATTTAGGTTATTTTCTGATATAAAATAACCTACAAACATCTAACCTTGCTTAATGAAACATACCTCTATAATTCTTTTAAAACATGCTTACTTCATATGCTTAATTTGCAATTCATAACGCTTTTTTTCAGCTTCTAATGCACTGTTTTTGTTCCTCACTTCTTGAATTTCTGATTCGGCTTGTTTCAACCTACGCAATAAGTTCAATTGACCTTCCACAAATTCTTTAAATTCTGGAAAGATAATAAATTTTTTTAAACACAATAAAAACTGACAGACTTTCTTAAATATTTCCATTCTATAATTAATTAATTCATAGTTCTTATAAGCATTTATATTCCTTCATCATGCATGTCAATTTTCAACTATTTAAAACTACTAACTGATATATTCTGGCTGTAGAAATTCTAACATTTTTAGCTTTCATTCATGGAAGTAAAGTTTTTATGAATAAGTATTACATAAATTTAAGACTCACTTAATTTTTCTTAATTCCTCAAAAAATTAATTTGCAATTTTATAAAATATTCTGTTTTAGAATTTTATAAATACAAATGAAAAAAATTCTGAATCATTTTCATTTAGATATATAAAAATTATTTATTACATTTAACCAGAGGTAGAGAATAGACTTACCAATTCATCCTTTGTGGAACCGATGGTTGAGAGTGTGCTATATATCTAGATTGTAATGAGGGGACAATGCACTGACACATTGGTTCCCAAAATAGGCAATACCACCCTCAAGGGAGAAATAGAATGTTCATGGGATCAATAGTAAACTTGGACATATTTGGAAAGTGTTTAATAAAAATAAGGATGTGGTGAAAGCATAAAAAAGGAAGAACAGGCAAGAAAAGTTTGAAAAAATTTTAACACACAGTTTACAAATTTATTAAAAATAAGGAAAATTGATAACATCATATCTAGGTAAATATTTTCTGTGATTTTATGCTCTACAAAAATGAACAGCCCTGAATGAAAATACATTCAATATTATTTTTTCATAATTTAAATAAAAAGAACACTGTTTGTGATTTTTGAGTAAATCTTCCAACTTGGTTAATTTTCTAACACAATTAAAAAAAAAAAATTTTTTTGAAGAAAAAATATCAATATAAAATTAAACCATTAAAAACAAACCTTTTTCATTTCCAGTAGTAAGTACTTTGCTGTACCTGCACAAATCATCATACTGGGCAGATAAAGACATTTTGGGGATACCCTGAGATGTCATGTTCTACAGTAAAAACCCATATATAATTGAATATTTTTTTTTTGCTACAAAATAAATAGAAAAAAATACTAATATTCTAAATGTTAATATACAATAATAGTAAATCATGCAAATTTTTAGTAAATATATGTCTAATAAGAAATTTAAAAACATTTTTACTCAATCGTATAAGACATTTTTTCAATGATATGATTGATAGAGTATTGTTGCAATATTTGTGCACATGTAATTCTTATCTTATGGTTTTTAAAATCATCAAGTACTTCAATATCAAATAAAATTTACAACTAATCATATTATACTAATAATAAGATGTTCCTAAAATTTTTATTAATAAATAAAATTATAAAAGTGACATTTTATAAATTATTAAAAGCATCCTTACATTTAAAATTTAAATAAAATAAAACAGCTTTTCCACTCAATAAATTTTGTTCATGAAATGCACTAAGTAAGCTTCAATTATTGCTGCATGCCTTTTTCTTTCTATAAAATGTAAAAAAAAATCAAAATGTCGTGTAACATTTAAAAAACATTATATGAAGAAATCTTTGGCATCCATTGGCTTGTGTGATATACCCTTTTTTGTTAATATTTTTAATTTTTAAAAAAAACGCTGAGAATCAATATTCAAAAAAGTTAAACATAATTTTATTAATAAGAATAATGAAAAAAAAAAGTGAAGCTTTTTTTTTTTTTAATTTAACCATGAAGCATACTTTTTCTGGAAAATTAATAGTTGTGTATTCTTTGCAGGAGTCATTGTTAATATATAAAAGGATCATATTAAGCATCAGTGTAGTATTTAAAATAAACAGAAAAGGGACTAGAGAAAAAATATGAACTTCATCATTTTAACAAAAAATATTTAATGATTTTTGGAGAAACTGTATATTTATTTGACTGATAATTTGCTGTAAAAAATAAGTGTTATTTAAATTTTTTTTAATTTAATTAAATTATTTTGTGATTGTTTAATATGTACTGGATAAAAATTTAAATAAAGTGAAAAAAATTAGACATAGCATGGTCCTTAAATTAGATTTCGCATTTACTAAGTTTTATTAATTGTTTTGTGGATATTAAGAATATAGTAGTGAAAGTAATTGATTATGAAAGCAAAAATTCAAAAGTATGATTTTACTATGAAAAACTGCAGCTCACATTTTAATTAAAGATAAATAAAGCAGTGCACAATATTTAAAAATATAAGGATGAGCATTGTCTTCCTGCGTGTTGCTAATTAAACTTGAATTACAAGTCCCATGAACTAATGAATGATCCACTAGCCATTCATTATTTGGCAAGTGGTAAATCTTTTGATATAAGACACAAAATTGACATAAAGCATAGCAGTATTTCCCTTTTCCTGACTAAGAAAAAGAGAAACAATATACCTTTTGTCCAAATAGTAGAAATTGTTTTTTTTTTTTAATAAATAGTTTAAAAAAATGTTTTTAAATTGTTTTTCGGCTGCATACCAGAAAAAAATAAATGATTCGCTGAAAGAAATTGGATAGTTTAAAAAAAATAATGTTTTAAAATGCTGATAATGAAATTTTGTTATTAAAAACAAAACTTTGCTTTATATATATATATATATGATTCATTTTGAATGAAAGTCTTCATATTTCATTTGTCTTGAAAAACAGCTAAATTAATGTTTGATAATTATTTTCATGGATTTTTTTAAATCTCAACAAAAGAAGATACTGTCAAGTAAAAATTGATAAAACTTGAACTATAAGCTAAATCCGAATAAAAAAAAAAAAATCATTATTAGAAAGTATATAAAAGTTATATTTAAAGAAAGAAAATGAATGAAATCTACACTACAATGAAAAAAATAAAATAAATTACATCACTTTCATTTCAAAGTATATTTAATAAATATTTCAAAAATTATTTAAAAAATTACTTTTTTTGTAAAACAATTATGATGACTTTTTGACTCCAAAATATAAAAAAACAAGTAAATATAATGAATATTAAATATGATATATAGAATTTTTAACTATTAACATTTTTATAAAATCAAAGTTATTTTTCTGAATGATAAATTTTAGAAATGTTAATAACATGTTACGATAGAAAGGAAGTTTTATAAAAATTTTTAAAATATTTAAATCACAATATGAATAAATGACAGATGAAAGGAAATGAAACATAATGAATTACTTGATTAATATAATGTAAATATCTTCTTGTAAAAGTAAATATACATATATATATTGAATTATGCAAAATTTGAAATCATAATTTTCATATACAAATATTTGAATTTCAGAAAAATTACCTCTTTTAATTTCATCATCAAACTGTATGTAAAGACAATTTTTCATAATAAAAAATTTATACATATCTTATGAGCATGAAAATTTATGTTACAATAAAATAATAATTTACATACATTTATGACAATTAGATTAAAAAAAAATTAATACCTGCTCTAACAATTTTCCAAATCTTTCCTTTATATTTGAACTACTGAATGAGTATACTGACGTTAAAAATCAGTTGCCGTTAGAAAGTTTAAAAAACGAAAACTATAGTAAAACATATCATACCGCTCTTATATATATATACGGTTTTATAATTTCAAATGATGATATATTTTGGTATTAAAATAAAAACTCAATACACTGACATTTAGTCAAACAAATTAAGCCAAAACATCAAATTTAAGGACACAAGATAAAACTTCGTTTTGTAAATTTTCAATTTGGTATACTTTTTCAAAACAGTCATAAATACAGTGACAAATTTGATTCCGTTTAAAACATTTGTCCGTGTTGCAACTGTAAAAGTTATATTTTTTACGAAAAATAGAAAATTTTAAATAAAATAATTTATATAAACATTGATTTATGCTCTTGAGAAAAATAATCAAATAATTTTAATAAACTGGAAAAAAAAATTTTTTTTTTTTTGCTTTGTGACGTATATCCGATGATGCAACTTACCGTTGAAAACTATGTAAACAAATCAATGTGCTAAAATAAATCTTTCGCGACTAAAGAACTTGAATACACTTTTGGGGGCTAGTCGACTTGAGCTGCTTTGGTGTGTGCTCGGTGACAGGTTTCTTTATTGAACTCTTGTTTTTGTCTCGGGTTTCGTAAGTTAAAAATTTTCTTTATTTTTTTAAATCTAATCGGATTTCTCAACTGGTAGGTTACCGGTAAACTTTAGTTTGTTTTTACATAATTTGTCCAAGGTTGTGGTTAATGTTTTAAAGCGTAAAGGGAGGGCCTCACTCTCTAAGAGGGCATACTTAGAGGTCTGAAATGGCAGAAAAAATAGTAATTCTAACAGCATGGATTTTTCCTCGGAAATAGATCTCAATTTTATCTCTTCTAAAGATATCACATCCAAATTGCATTTAGCACATGAAAATGGAGCGCACTCATTTGTAATCGTATTTGAGGTGATAAATGGCTCAATTCCAAGGGCTCATCCTAAAATATTAAAAGATAACATTTCTTCTAAAATGAGCACGTTAAAACACATTGAGTTTATGCGTATCACTAGACAGAATAAAATTATGTTTTCAACCTCTCACTATGATATTGCTAAAGAACTGGTAAATATTAAAAGCCATATTGGGAGTTCCAGTAAATGCATCACTTTACCCGGAAAAGATTTCTACCGTTTCCTTTTACATAACCTCCCAACAGACATTCCACTTTCTGAACTCGCTTTGAATTGGAAGAAGAAAATAGGGTTTCAGTAATAGAACTCAAAAGATTTGCTAGTAAAAGAACAACTCCGACTTTCACCTCTCCGGTTTTAGTTTCAATTTTGGGTACGATATTACCTGAATATATAAGACTGTGGCTAACCCAACAAAATTTCGCTATTTGTGGATAAACCACGTCAATGTCGAAATTGTCACTCGTTTCTCATCCGCCTCAAATTGCAAAAAAAAAATCTCTTACTTGTGAATTCTGCAGTTCCAATCATCATGTTAATACATGTACCGAACTGCATAAACTGCGAAACTCATAAGGCCACAGACATGAATTGTCCTAGCCGTAAAGCAGAAGAACAATTTTTACAATTCAAAACCCTCAATAGGCTTTCTTTTGTAGAAGCGCGAAGAATATATCGCGTTCCGAAAGAAGATTCATTTTCCGCTAAAGTAAAATTTCTTCTCCACCTAATTACATTACTAAAGAAGAAATTACTACATTATTTCAACAGCACACGATGGAAACTCAAAATTTAGTGAAATAAATTTGTCATGCACAAGCATCCAATTCCCCAGGAGTCACTCAAAGTACTCACAGAAAATATAATAACTAGTATAAATTCCCTCAATCAAGCGATAAAAGAAACTCTCTTTACCTCCAATGACAAAATTAACATCTTCGGGTAAGGAAAAGAAAAAAAGATTAAAACTAAAAACCAGAGTTTTGAAACCGCGCAAGATTTTGATTTTACGGGAAAAAAAGTCGATAGATCAAGATTATCCTTCTTTAAATTTCTTTACTTCTAGTTTAACTTAATTACTGTTATTGAAAATTATAATTTTGCATCTTGGACTCATTGTATTTTTATTTCTTTTGTTGTTTATCAATCTTTATAAACTTTTATATTAATAACTACAACAATGTTTAAAGTGCTACAATGGAATGCTCGTAGCATTCGAGCCAAACGTCCATATCTGATCCAATTTTTTTCGTCAATGTCAGTGTTAGCAATACAAGAAACATTTCTAATTTTTTTAATTTATAGAGCAAGATCGCTCTGACAATACACGCAGAGGAGGTCTTTTAATTGCAGTTGATTCTATTTTTCCTAGCAGAGTTTTTACTCTGGCCAACCTTCCGGATTCTGATAACGAAATACAAGCAGTTACAATTCATATTTCACATAAAACTATAACTATCGTTAACATTTATTCTCCAAGGGGTATTTTCACTATTGAATGGCTGGATACAATTAGTCAACAACTTCCCACTAACTGTATTATTCTCGGAGATTTTAATTCTCATCATCCCATTCTCGGATCCACCTCTTCTACAACTAGTTCAGAAATACTGATTAACTGGATTCTTCAGAATAATCTTAATATTATTTATACTAACACTCCCACTCATGTTACTCCGACTGTTACATCGCTTATTGATCTCTCCATTGCCAGCGCAGACATTTATCTAATATTTCTTTTGCTGTTCACTCCGATCCCTGCGACAGTGATCATCTTCCGATACAGTTATCGTTTCAACTTTCTGCTTCACAAAAAATTTGTAAATCGATCATATTATGGTCTAAAGTCCATCTTTTCCTCCAAGATCAGAAAAATCTTGATCGCACCTTTTCTTCATACTCAGATTTACATTCTTTCTTAACTCAGGCTCTCCTTAACAACAAAAACTTCATAAAAACCTCTCACAGTCAAAACCTCCCGTGGTGGAACTCCCGCTGCAATAATCTTTTAAAACAGAAACGCAAATTATTACATCAAGCTCGATCTCAACTCTCTCAAGATTTATGGATTTCATATAAGAAAATTTCTGCCAAACTTCGTCACTACATCTCAGATCTTAAAAACAATATTGGGATTTTGTGTGTTCCTCTACCGGATATAACGGCAAAATTTATAAAATCATTAAAGCTATTCATAACAGAAACAATATTCTGGATAGCGATAAAATTTTTCATTCTAATAATTCTTTCATTTCAGACCCGACGCAGCAAGCTAATTTATTAGCTACTCAGTTTAATAAAACCTTTGACCATCAGTTTATTCCATTTGATCTTTCTGACAATTACAACCAACATTATAATAGACCAATTACATTTAACGAGCTAAAAGATGCTATCCGCGCTGCTCTAATACTTCTCCTGGCAGTGACAATATACCTGCAAAACTTATTAAAATTCTTCCTGATTCTTATCTGTTTCATCTGCTTAATATCTTCAATAGTATTTGGTTAACTGGTAATGTTCCTCAGGAATGGTTAACAGCTAAAATTATTCCTATCCTTAAAGCCCGGAAAAGACAGCACTTCCCCTACCTCCTTTCGCCCTATCGCGTTGACTTCTATTATTAGTAAAATCTTTGAACGTATTGTTCTCAAAAGAATCATTCACTTCACAGTTCATGATAAATTCCACCCCAATCACTCAGGATTTATTCCTTTCAAAGATTGCATGTATTCATTGTCATTACTGCATCATAAAATAATTGAAGCCAAAAACGCCAAAAAATTTTGTATTTTTCTTAAGTTGGATATTTCTGCCGCATATGACTCAATTTGGAGAGATGGCCTTATCTATAAAATTTTACAGGTTGGCATAAAGGGAACTGCTGCCAGATGGATAAACAATTTCATTAATAACAGGAATTTTTATGTCAATTGGAGAAACTCTGATTCTATGAAATTGTTTTCCACTCGTGGTGTACAGCAGGGTAGTGTTCTCAGTGCTTTTCTCTTTACCATTTATATGAGAGATATTTATGAGATCATTCCTGAACATACGGAATGCTTATTGTATGCTGATGATATTTTTCTTTTTAGCAGCGATCATTCTTTGGAAAAAGTCCTTCATAACCTTCAAATAACATTTCATAAAATAATCCAATGGTGTGAAACGTGGAAATTTACCCTTCAACCAGAAAAGTGCGAAGCGGTTAACTTTTCCAATAAAAAACAACCAGCTCAACAACTGCATATTTATAATATCCGCATCCCTTGGAAACAACATACACGTATTTTAGGTATCATATTCTCTAATAACCTCACTTTCAAACAACATTTCCAGTATCTTAAAAGGAAAGTTATTAAAAAATTAAATGCTCTTAAAGCAATTGCTGCTAATTCCTGGGGTTGTCGATCCTATCATTTAATTCAAATTACAAATACCACTATTCGTAGTTTACTGGAATATGGAGCTCCGATTTTTATCTCCTCTAGCCATAGTGACTTCCAAATACTTAGCCCTTTATATCATCTGGCTTTGCGTACTGCAGCAGGTCTCCCAAGGTGGACACCTATTCCAGTTTTACTTAAAGAAACTGATCAACTTTCATTGTTTCAGAGGTTGCATATGCTTGCAGAGCGCTTTTTCATTAAACAAATTTCTTTTGATTCCTCGTCTCCACTCACCATTTATCTTAGATCGAGTAATAAAACTCCAAGGTTAAAACGTCCCATTTCATTACAATGCTTTTTTGCTGATCTCTTAAACAATTTAGGCATTCAGCCTTCTAATTTAATTCCTAATTTTACGCCAGTTAGAGTAAATTCAAAAGTCACTTTTCATCTTGGCGATTTACCTTTTCAAACCAAACAGTTACCTCATCATATCATAAAATTTCTCTTTGAACAATACAAAAATGAACATTGGAAAGATAGAATCATTTTAGCCTCCGACGCCTCTAAGACAGAACTTAAACATTCAATAGCAATCATTAATTCCTTTTCACCCGAGTCTTTATCTGGACAGATTTCAAATCATAATAGTATTTTCACAGGAGAAGCCCTAGCACTCCTGTTAACTCTTTCTACTTATGTTCATTCTGCTCATAAATATATTATTCTCACAGATAGTCTATCCGTTCTTCTAGCGTTACAAAATTGTAACATACATTCTAATCGTATCATTCAGTTTCTGGGTAATAAACTTCAAGATCTTAGCAATAGTATTTCATCAATTGAATTAATCTGGTCCCCAGGACATGTTGGTATTAAGGAAAATGAACTAGCAGACTCCCTCGCGAAATCTGCAACAGATTCAATAATTTTTCATTGGATTTCACCGGAAGATCTCATCTTTCAACTAAAAAGAAAGCACAACTTAATGCAACGGAACAGTGGAAGGGTAGCAAATATGCTCAGAAACTCATGCACTTGAATAATATTAAACCTACACACAGACTTTTTCCTAATCATCGAAGGGAAGATACTCTTATATCCAGGTTCCGCACAAAAACATATCCTTGCAACGCAAAACTCCACAGATTTGGCTAACCTCTTCTCCATTATGTTCAATCTGCAAAACTCCAGAAACAGTGGAACACATTTTGTTCCAATGCAAAAAATATGAAATTCCCGAAACAAACTCCAAAGTGCTTTTGGTTATAAAGTTCTTTCATACTCATGGCTATTCGATATGTCTGAAGATGCTTATTATAAAACAACAGTAATTCTACAATTTCTACGAAAAGTCTCGTAACCCCGTCTTCTATGGGGTACCCCATATTGGTTTTTTCGTGTTAGCTCATTTTCATTTTCGTTTCACGTACTAGTAGTAATTCATGCGTTCTAAATCATCGTTTAAATGCTAAAATGTTTCATCGTTTGATTAGTATTTTATCCATTTCTTTCATGTCCAAATATACTTCTTTTATTGTTATTCTTTTGATTGTTAGAAAGTGTCGACAACGTTTATGGTATTTCAGAAGGAATTTTGGACTCCTGAAATTTCAAAATGATTTCAGTGTTTTCAAATTTTTCAATGATTTTGGAATTTTTAAATTTTTGAGTGTATTTTAAGGAGGTCTTATTTACACTTCTGCAATTTTGGTTGACAATAAAACATTCGGATAATTTGAGATAAAGCAGCGTCAGCGAGCATACATCTCAAAGCGCCAAGTCAAGTCAAGTTCTTCGGCTAAGTTTCCTATTGTTTCATAGTTGTTATTATATAATTTTTTGAGGAAATATGAAAACTATAAGTTATGCTCCTGAAGCTTGGAAATACCTGAATGGCCTATTTTGTGTATATAAACCACCCCAAAAACATACACCACATGTGAGGAACTCTATTATTCATAATTTATGCCGAGGTATTAATTTTTGTTTTGTGAAATTTACTGTTTAGATTTTTAATTAATTCTCAGTATTTCATTAACATTAATCTAGTAATTTAAAAAAAGTGTGACATTTTTTCTTCTTTTTGGACATAGTATTATTACCACAATTCCCTGCTTTTAATCTACTGCTTTAATTTTCAGCGGTAAAAAAATGCATAAGTAAAAATCGTGTAATGCACTGTGATTTCTTTAACATATTATGTATCAAAATTTTCTGGTTATCTCAAAGAAGCATAGAAATTTTCAGTTTTTAGCCATGATAATTTGATAAATTTACATATCTTACAATTAGAAAGGCCAAATTGCAGTTTTGCAACAAAAACCAACACCTGCTAAACTGCGATTTTTTGTCTTTTAAAAACTTCATTAAAAATGAATTTGTGATATAGATATTTGTAAGTTATTGTTAGCAATATTAACTGAACCTTAGAACATAACAAAATATTTTTGCACTAGCAGTGTGCAGTTTATTCCAAATATAACAAGTACCAAATTCTTGTTAATTACAATGCAAGCTGTCTTGATGTTTAAAATGATTTGTGTGTAAATTTTTGGTCCACTTAGCTCTTTATTAACAGAAAAATACCCAAGAAAGTATACTGAAAATAAACAACTAAATGTATGAAAAACTCTCAGATATTCATCTCATAAAGGATTTAAAAGTTGTTTATAATATAAAAGAAGATAACATCTGAATATTAAAAAATCTTTGTTTTATTTAAAAATCACCTTTTGTTCTATCTGAAAGTTTTTGTTAGCTAAGGAAATATTTAAAATAAAGATTGTGTATATATCAGTTCTATATAAATGATTTAATTAAATTTTTATTTATAAGATTTAAAAATTTGCTTTATTAACTTTAATTTAGGTAAAAACATAGATTAAATTATGCAATTACACAATTATTTTTCTCATTCATTTCCATTTATAATCATGCTATTTTTGTTATAGTGTAATTGATTGCATTTAAGTAAAATGGTATGATATATGAGAATGATCATATCTTGATATGATGTCGAATCATCACTCTTTAATAACTTACAACGTTTTTGTGATTCACACAGATATACAAACTGCTCTCACTTGCCTGGAGTTTCTCCAGGGGAAGAAATAAATTTGTTACCTTCAGATAACTATTGTTTTTGATTCTGTAAGATAAGAATATTTTAGTTTTATAAAAATAATTATTTTTAGCTTGATGTGAACAAAAAATTTTACTAACTTTTTTTTTTTAAAGTAGAAATATCGGTACTTTATATTCCAAAATCCCTTTCTTATCTTCATTAGTGCGACAACTCAATGTTGGGCCAAGATTTTCTGCTTACTGGCAGATTCTGAAACATGATATACGGTTTTCTTTTTATGGGGTAGGGTGTTAGTCTAACACTCTACAGTCATATTAGATGGAGCAGGGGTCTGATGGTTGAGAGGCCAACACTCTGGCATGGTACCACAGGTTTTGGATTCAAATCCCGGCGGCGCCATGGATGTTTGTAGTGGTTCGGAATCCACTTTAAGCCAGAGGTCCTGGTCTCAAATGACCATAGAGAATCACAGAGCCCAATCAGACTTTTTTTAACCCATATCATACCCAAACTGTAAAGGGGCAAATCAGCTCTAAGCACAATGATATGGTGTGGTGTAGTAGTCTAGTCATAGACCAGGATCTACTGTTTAAAGTAGATTCTGAACCATTACAAATATCCATGGTACTGAATGCCAGGGCGCTGGTCACTTGGTCATCAGGCCCCCTATTTTATCTACCTTCAATTAAATTACATTGTGCATTTTCCCTGTAAAGGGTGTATACAATATCTCTCAGAAATAAATCATATATAATGGGTTAGATCCTCACCTTATCAAAACATGAAACTAGATTTATAATAGGAGAGAAAACTAATGGCATTCTCTGTGTACTATTTTTACTTGATATTTCCCATTACATTTTAATAACCAATATTCATTTTAAAATGGATGGCCAGGGGATGATAGCGTTACAGTAATTCCGAAAAGTTGATTCTTGTTATCCATTCAGAATTATAACAAAGGATGACATAATTATGTTTATATATTATTTTAAGATGGAATTAAATATAAGTCTGTTTTCCTGGTCCAGTTTGATATTGCAGTTTTGCTAGAAAAAGGGGGAGGAGATATCTATTTTGTTTTAATGACAGGGTCAATTGAATGTTGGCCTGTCTGAAAACAGTAAAAAAATTTTAAATGTTGTATTTTTGCACATTTTTTCTGTTACAAATCTTGAGATTTTATTGATTGCACTTAAATGTAATGTAAATAAGTGTATATGTTATAAATCAGTGGTCAAAAATTAAATTAATAATTATTTATTAGAGCAAGCATTAAATTTTCTTAATAATCAGTTAAGTATTTTTATTTATTTTTTAACATTTACTGGTTGAATATTCCCCTTAATAAGATAGATATATTTAATATATTTTTCTGATTGTAATAAGCAGTGAATAATGAATATATAATTCAAACAAGACATTGCAAATATAGTCTTCATTTTTAATATATACAATATTTTTTCTCTATTTTGTATTTTTTACTTTTGTATAAAAAACGCCGAACAAATTTCATTATCCAGTTTGATAAAAACAAAACCAGTTTTGATTTTCTGTAACAATAAAAGTTGTAAATATATATTATATATTTTTTAGTTCTAATGTAGCTGGCAAAAACTTAGACAATTGTCTTCGAGGCCTTAAGGCAAGTGCTACATCGACATCACTCACTTAGCACTACCCAGGAGGTGCATGTAGTTTGAGGATAAGCTACGGACGCAGTGTTACAATACCTCCGTAATGCCCTACAATCTTGTTAGATCAGGACCTACAGTTTTAAGTGGATTACAAACATCCATGGCACCGCTGGGACTCGAACCCGAAAACCTGTGGTGCATAGCGCTAACCACTTGGCCATTCAGACCCTATAAAAGTTGTATATAAAAATATATTCTTTTAATGTAATTTTTTTATCTCTGAACATTTATAAGATTTGTCTGAAATTGCTTAATTTTGAAGCCATATAGAGCTATTCTACTTTGAAGCGAATATTTGGAATAACTGGTTTTTCTTTGTTTCCAAACTTAGGGTGAAATTTATCCTTTGCAATTGATATTGATAAGCATAGTTCTGAAAATGGCATTCTCTTCATTTAGTTAAATTGCTTTAAAGTCACTATCAGAATAAAAAAAAAAAAAAAAAAAATTGTTATGTGTGAAACAAAATTTATGAATGTAAATTTTCTGTTTATTTTTATGTTCTTTTTTTTTTTGTTTGTTTTAGATTTGAATGAAATGGAGAAGCGACCTCCCTCAAATAGGGTGTTGCTAAATGGCTCTGTTTGTTCAGGAAAACCTTTTTCAGTTGAATTAGTTCCAAACTATGCAGATCATGAATTAGGTACTCCTTTTTTACATTAATATAATATTTATCACTTTGTCTAGCAAATATGTTTTAAGATTATGCTCTTTTTATAAGCATATTGTATATTTCACATGGAGAGATATTCAAATTAACTTAAAATCATTCTGTACATAAGACCATACAATAAGATATAAGATTTTTATAGTTAATTTATGATGCTATAATATAAAAGGATGTGTATAGCATTATTGAGTTGTTCAAAGATTCTTAATCTTTAAGATACATTTTCTTTGTGTGTGTATATATTAACAGATTTTTGTGTGTGTGCATGTGCCATTTTATATATATATATATATATATATTATTATGTCTCCCATTTTCTTTTTTTTAAATTTTTATTATTTGTAATTTATTTCAATGCCTTCACATTCAAAGTTTTTTATTTTAGTGCCTTAACCATTAACTTTGTTTATTAAAAATATTTTAGAAATTAGTATATTTTTTTTAATAACAATACCAACTTTTAAAAAGTAAACATTTCTAAGAGGAATATATAGTTATTAGAACATTAGAATGATTTAGAATTAATCTAATTTAAGCATGTAGTTTCAGGCCCTCATTATCAAATTCAAGATATCAGAATGAGATGGATTAATGGCATAGGATGTAATTCTTCTGGGATTTTATGTAAGTAACTATTTTTCTCCCTTATTAGAGATTATTTTTTTATATCTTAATTTGTATTTATTTTCTATTTCAATTAATTGCAAATTACATTTTCTGATATTGAATAACTCATTTATAGGAAGAAAGGCACATTCTAATTATAATCTTATTTTAATTTTGAAATAAAAATTGATAATCATATATAAATTTAATTTGAAAATCAGAGTCACTGTGTTTATAGTAATATATTAGCTATTAAATTTATTTTAAATATCCCTGCAATAGTAAATCTTATAAATGCTAATGAATTTCTTATTTCATAGCAAACTTATAATTTTTTAAATCTAATTTACTTATTTTCCTTTAAAAAGAAAGAAAAATTAAAGTGATAAATATATATACTATATGAATATTTATCAAACCAGATCAAAAATAATTTAAACTTGCTTCATTTGTCAAAATGCTTAAAAATTGTGTTCATTGCAAATTTCTTAATTTTGTATAAATACCTTTTTGGTAAAATAATTTTCTCAGAAATATTCTTTTTGTACATATTAAAGCTGATATTAGGCTTTCAATGTGTTTTATAAAATTAAGAATATGTGACAAAATATATTATGAAGGATATGTTATGACCTACTCCTGTGTACAGTTATGTTCTTTCCTTCATGGTAGCAACTCCTTCACCCCACCAGAATTTTTTACAAATTTACTATGCTCATCTAACTGAATTTCATTATTATTATTTTTTTTCAAATTGAGTGAAGAATTTAGTTATTAGCATTAAAATATTCATTATTAAATATAGCTTTTTGTGAGCACATTATAATATCTCATAAATAACACTTACATTAATATTACAAAATTACCCATAAATTCAGCAAAAATTAGAATTGCTGTTTGTAGGTTTTAATTCCAAAATATTTACTGCCAATATTTTTCCATGTTTTATTTAAAAAGTTAATTTTATGAAGTTTGTATGAATAAATATTCATTCATAACTTTAAATGACTTTTTACTTAATTTTTAATATTTATCACCATCATCATGTGGCACCAGCCCTATGTTGGCCAAGGCTGGCTGATTTCGAGACAAGAGATGTTTTTTTTTTTAAGAGGTAGGGTTATCAGCCTTATGGCCATTGCTCCATAGCCATATTAGACCAGGACCTATGGTTTAAAATGGATTCTGAACCACTGCAAACATCCATGGCTCTGCCAGGGATACAAACCTGAAACTTGTGGTACAGAGCACTAGTTGCTTGGCCATTGGGCCCAGTTTCAACATTCGTGTCAGAGATTTTTAATCTATTCGTCTATAGTGCTCTAGTAGCAGCCTATGTAGTAAATCTATAAAAGCTGAAAACTTTTTTTATATGTTGTAGAAATTGGAAGAGTTCTTTTTAGATATTAATTTCATTGTACACTAGTGAAATACATTGAAAAATCAGGATAAATTGTCTAAAATAGTTAAAAAGTTCTTCTAATTTGGATATATTACAAATGAAAGCAATTTCCATCCAGTAACAGTATACAAAAGAGTTGTGCTGACATTTCTTTAAGTAAATGCAATATAACTAAAAACCAGCTGTTTAGAATGGAACTACGGGCTGATGGCCGAATGGCTAGCGCTCTGGCGTTCGGTACCACAGGTATCGGGCTCAAATCCTGGCTTGCATGGGTGTTTGCAGTGGTTCGGAATTCACTTTAAGCCGTAGGTCCTGGTCCTAATAGGATCATAGAGCACTGCAGGGGCATTGTTACTCCACGTCCGTGGCTTACCATCAAGTTACATGCTCCCCTGGGTAACTGATGTTACTGCAAAGTGAGTAACATCGGTGCAACCCTTATGGCAAAGATCAGGTCTATTTGCCAGCTGCATTAGAAGTAAAAAAAATGGAACTACTATTCAATGAAAGGTGGTATATTAAACAATTTCAAGATAACCAAAGTATAAAAATGAGACAACAACTTTTTGTCAAAAGAATTGTGTCATAAAACCATAGGCCAACTTAAAAGCAGGTCAACATCAGTCTGACATTGCAAGATAATAATTATTGTTCTGTGTTAACCAGTCTATATATTAGTTCAGCTTCTCAAATACCTATTGAATGGAGGCCATGAGGTACCACTTGTTCAGATGACATACACTTGCAACTTAGTACATATCACAACAGAATTGTAACTCCATCTCACCTTTAGATCAATGCTTATTTCTTCTACAGGAAGGACAGTCAGCCTTCAGATGCTGCATGAAGAAAATTTGTATGTTAGACGACTGGTATTGTGCATCCCACTTAACTCCTGCACAGGCGGGAGTGTTTGCATTGGACAGTAATGTAAATTAGACCAAAATCGCTGGAGAACTGTTCTATTCACTGATTAATCTTAGTGAGAGGAAGGAAGGAGAGAAGCAAACATCCATATCTTTCTGTATAACATATTTCAAAAGCTGCTAGTGTTCATGGGAAGGACCATCTTTAGGTGGGTACCAGACCCGTAAACTTTGCTATGTTACATCTTAATTGTTCGCGACTGGTATTGTATGCATCCCACTTTTGGAACTAAAGATTATAGAAACTGCTGGTCATTATGCTCTCCTGAAGAGCTGTGTTCAATGAATTAATCAACAGCTTCCATTTTCTATTTTAATCATAGGTATTTTTTGTAAATCACAATATAAATTAAGTCATTTTATTCATCCTAAGAAACAAGATGTTCATAATTAATTTTCAAAAAAAAAAAGAAAAAAAAAAAAAAAAAAAAAGAAATTGAAGCTTCTGGTTTGATTTGTGTAGCTGCAGTGTTGATATAAAGGCATTATGAAAAACAGATCTTAACACTGAAGGTGTCATGAAATGTAAAATTCTACCTTTATTTATTTTGAGAATTACTTAAAAGTAACAAAGTCAAGCTAAACCAAAAAGGGAGAGGAAAATAGAGTGATTTATACATACCTTTTAACCAACAATAAGTGTCCTTCAACAGGATTTGCAGCAATATTTTTTGAGTACTATATAAAACTTTTTTTAAAGGAACTTTCTAAATTTTATGAAAATTAATTTCTTATGAATAATTTTTTATTACAAATAACCTCCCAATAAAATGGGGTTTTTTTTTAGCATTACTTTTATTGCATTACTAATTAAAATTAACTTTTTGTTTTATTTTATAGTAATGGCGGTTAATAAGGGCTGTGCATCTGTTAATACTTTGGAGACAAGCAATTTCCTTCGAAAGTATGAAATTAAAAGTAAATTTGGATGTGCATCAGATACTTTTATGGCAGATGGTAAAATAAAAGAAAGATCAACATATTGTAAGTTTTTACTAAACAGTTTAAATTAATTAATTATAAACAAATTTTTATACATTAATAGTAAATTTAAGAAGTATTAAGAAGTTGAAATGTTTTAAGTTTCAATGGTTTTATACTTTGTTTCTTTTAGCACACATAAAGCAAGGAGCACTGGACTCATTGCTGAGCTCAATACAGTCTTGTAATCAAGCACTATCTTTCAAGTAAAAATGTTTTTAGTTTCTTTATTGCTATTCATCATAAGTAAAATTTAAAGAGACTAATTTTTATTGGGATTTTGGAGGATTATTTGCATTGTTTAAGAAATTTTATTCTCTCTCTCTTCTCTCCAGTGATGAACACTGTTAATTATTGTATATATATATATTCTAATAGATATATATAAGACAAAAAAAAAAAAATATAACACAAGGCAGAGGCAAAAGCTTAACCCAGAGGTGGGTTAGAGTCCAGCATTTTTGAAGAAGTCAGAATCAAGAGTCAATTTAAAAATATCCAATGAATAAGATAGTTACTGCTTTTGCTGTATGCCAAGCAAATGGTGAAAGATTTGACTTTTTGTAAACCTCATTGAACAATGTTTGATCAACAAGAAAAGAAAGTCCTATATATATTTTTCTATTATTAAGAAAAATTAGATATAATGTATTAATATTGTATATTTGGGCTTAAAACATACAATTTTCTTTTTACTTGTTTTAATTTTCTTTTTACTTTGCTACTTGTTAATTGGACACTGTTATTTTTGTAGGAAGCATTTTTTGTAAGCAAATTTAGAGTACAAGAATGTGAGGGAGTTCAGATAATTTTAATAGTTATTAATAATAATAAAATTATCTGAACTCCCTCCCATTCTGTACTAGTATTAGTACCAGTTTTTCATAAAGTATTATGAAAACTGGTTG